>CM038469.1:3145606-3419182 GCA_021464415.1 Lonicera japonica | reverse complement strand
TAATTTTTTTTTAAAAAAAATAAAATAAAAAATAATATAAGGATTATATGTATAAATTTATAGTTGAGAGTATATAATTTGAATGAAATATAAGTGGAGGGCTATTTGGTTAATTGAAATACACTTAAGTGAAGAGAGAGATCGAGTCTCTCCCCCTTTCTTTTTTTTATTCTCTTCTCTCCTGTTCTCTTAATTTTTGCAAGTGCTCAAAAGTATCTAAAAACTTTTTCCATTTCACTCCACGTTCTCCACTGCACTGAGCCACCAATTATCCTCTCGGCTTTCCTTGACTGGGTGACCTCGTCCGCTGTCCAGCACCGTGGGTCACGCACACAAAACGGAAAAGGTTTCAATTTAGGGTTATTCTTATTCTTATGTTGACATGAAATTTAGAGTTTGTGTTTGTTCGTTATATGTAAAAAAAAAATTTGCGCACCCCCAGCTAAAAATTTCTGGCTACGTACTGGGTACAAGGCATAAGTAGAATTTGATCTATATATACATGCATAAACAGTTAAGCAGAATTCAAAAATTGGATTCAACTGATTACTTACGTTTTTAATACTTGTCAATTTAAGAATTCCTAAAGAAGGGGAGTCCTATTGGATTAATAACAGTTGAAGGTGTTCTAATTCAAAAGTTAAACGGATATATTTTCTCACACAACTTGGGAGAGATGATCATTTCCACAAAATTTCATCTAAAAAATTCATTCTAGGTGAGGGTGAGATGAACATTTAAAATTTTAATGGTCGAAAATGAAGAAATGTATCAATATTTTTATTACGCCCACTTCCGGTTTGAATTTCTTGATGAGGCTTTGTTGAGATAATCTACTCATTATTATAGAGATCATCTCCAGCTCCACCAAGATTCACAAAAAAGTTCATCATTTAGCCCTCGAATTAGATGCCATTGGACGAAATTGGATCGAAAGGTAATGGAGATGAGCTAAGTCATTTTTCTTCTATTTTAGTAGTTATACCGTTGATAAAAATTCATAAAACACGTCTTATTTAATGACCGCATCCACCACTAACAAGCATGGTGATTATTTAACAGATGAAATCAAAGTATACAATTAAGATACATCAAACATTATATAAAGCCCTAATTCCTTGAACATCGTCCCCATGTAGACCTTTAGTTGTTCCTGGTGAAATATAAGAATACATGATTGCGTCCTCAACCGAGCTATGCCCAAGTCCAAGAAGGTGCCCAATTTCATGCAAGGCAACAGTCTCTAAATCAAAAGCTCCGGAGACTGGACCCTCAGACCACAATTCATCGGCATCATAGTGAAACCTTCCATCGGTCGGTGCAAAAGCATGAGCCAGGGCTCCACCACGACCGTAAAATGGGTGACCATCTCCATGGTTACCTCTATGGAAACTAATCTTTATATCGGCATTCAAATAATCTTCAGTCCGCGAAAATGTAAAATGTGTTGTACGAGCCCATCTGGTAAAAGCTCGCGTAATAGGGTTGACTGCATCAGGATCGCCGGTCCCTCGTGAAAACGCAAAGGTAAGGTGGGTCTTAGAAGCTGGCCATCTCGGAAATCCTTGAAAGAAAGTATAGTGAGAAACTGTATGAAGTGAATGAGAGCCATGGTGGTGCTTTTTCTTGCCGGCACGCATCCTATTAGTACCATTGATAATATCAGCCACACCGCATCGAGGTTTCATCATCATTGATACAGTTTGAGCATCTAAGGTACCAGTGGTGTTAAGATGATAATTGAGTTGGTAGGTTTTGACGGCTTCATCTAAGAAACCGTCAAAATCGTCGTCGTCGCAATGGGAGTAATTTTTTGGACAGTTTAAGTAACCAAAATTCTTGAGGTATTGTTTAAGGTTGTGAACACCTTTTACCTTTTCTCCCTTATGGCACCCTTGTAAATGCTTGAGAAACTCAAAGGGAGATGATGGCTTTTCACCATTGTGCTCCTCTAACTTTGAATTAGATAGGAGAGGGAGAAGAGGAAGATGCAAAAAAAGAGTTGGGAAACTTTAATTGCCATTGCTAGCTCTCAATTATATTATTGGGATACTTCAATATATGTTCGAGTACTCTACTTATAGAAAAGTATTGGTGCATAAATTAAAATTAATAATGGAGTACGTAAACAATACATGCACCATGTAAGTCAAAAGTCTTCCATGGAATGACTTTTACTTGGAACATATATATGAAAAGACTTTTGTTTTTTGCAGAACATATATGTGAAAAGAAAGACTTGGAATAAACATATATATGACGAAGTCGTATGACTTGTGTTTGCAAAGGCCGACCGGGGAATTGATTGCGCGCATTTACCAGTCGCTACCTACCTACCTTAATAGGAAGCTAGGTACGTTAACCGGTCAAAAATATTTTGTGTTCATGAATAAGGAGGGATCAATTAAACTGGTATCTAATATCTAATTTCATACACCACCATATATATCTCTATACTAATTAGAGTATTAATGTTAATTTTTTACTAATTAATTAAAGTATATATTATTAATGTTAATTTTTTCAAAAAAGAAGATGACGTGTTTTAGAGAAGTAAGACCAAGTTTGCCTAGTAATTAATTTAGCACTAGATTGCAATTTTTTTATAAATTCAAATTATGTTTATCAAAAACTCAATATTTATATATCTTAAAAACAAATTAAGTTTGAGGTTTTTGGGCAGGGTAATGCAGAGAATAAAGATGAAATGAACAATCTAGTACCCCAAAGCTAATAGTAAATGACAAAGATATTTTAATACAAGTAAAATTATTTTTATTGTTATGTAAATTTTTTTCCTTAAATAAATTATTTTGCATCGTTGATTGATATTAGAATAAACAAAGTTAATCAGAATAAATCACATACCTTTCTTTTACAATACTACAATTTTGATACACAAAAAATTGCGTGTGAAAAAAATAATTTCTTATTAAAAAATTTATTAATGTTAGTGGGCTTATACACATTGCGCGTATAATGTAAAAAAGCCTAGAGAGCCACGTACATATCCATTAATTAAAAGAGTATTAATGGAATGGCTCCTTTTTGGTATCGTAATAGTTTTGAACGAATGACAAAGATTAATCAAACATATTGTTTTACATCAAAGTGCTCTTAATCCACACTTATCACTTAAAGAATATTTTTAATAATAGTATAAAAATTGATTTATAAATCACCATAAAGATCAAAAGGGCCACGTATACATCCAAATGTTTCTATCAACACTTTAATAATAAGTATGATCGAGAAAAATATGTATGTATACAAATTTAGTGGAAGAAAAATAATTATAGAGAGGCATATCTAAATTTTTTTAGAAGAGTAAAAGTAAATAAGATTCACATTTACTCTTTGTTACTTTGTGTCGCTATGGAATAAATTTTAGCCTTGTTGTGCGTCGTCAGAGATTTTTTTATACTTGATACATTGAAGCCGTAGGCTGAAAAAAGTAATAATTAATATAGAAGAGTTAAGAAAAATTATATTGCATGATTTATTTATTTTAGGGGAAATAATATTTATAACTTTAAAAGGAGTACGCGAGCATTACCTATTCATAATTGGTTATGGAGAAATTTAATATTGATATAAATGTAATATGGGTGAATTTGTGCTAACGATAAAATAGAGTCCTAATCTTGTAAGAGTTAATATTTTTTTCTATAAAAAATAGAAGCAAGCATAGAGTTGTTTGTTTTCATTCCTTTTTTTTTTTTTTATACTAAATAAGTGTTGCATTAACAATGGATATATGAATCAATTTTTTTCACGCCCACTTTATTTTTGTTTGAATTTATTGATGAAATTTTATCGAGATGATCTTAATCATTATTGTAGAGATCATCTTCACCAAGTTTCATGAAAAAATTCATTTATTTAACTCTCGAACTAGACACTATTGTACAAAATTAGACCGAAGGGTATGTAATAGAGAAGAGTTATTTCCCTTTTTCTTCTATTTCAGCAATTATATTGTTGAGAAAAATTCATAAACACGTCTTATTTCATGACTGTATCCGCCAAAAGCAACCATGGTGGTTATTTAATATATAAATCGAAGTATAAAATTAAGAAAAGAAACCACATTAATCTAAAAATTTATACGTCAAACGTTATACAAAACCCTAATTCCCTGAACGTCATCCCCGTGTAGACCTTTAGTCGTTCCCGCCATAATGGATGGATACATGATTGCATCCTCAACCGAGCTATGCCCAAGTCCAAGAAGGTGCCCAATTTCATGCAACGCAACAGTCTCTAAATCATAAGCTCCGGAGACTGGACCGATAGACCACAATTCATCGGCATCATAGTGAAACCTTCCCATCGGTTGTGCCCAAGCATGAGCCAGTTTTCCACCACGACCATCAAAATGGCTGACCATCCCGTGCTACCACTATGGAAACTAATCTTTATATCGGCATTCAAATAATCTTCGGTCTGCGAAAATGTAAAATGTGTTGTACCAGCCCAACTTTTAAAAGCTCGTGTAACAGGGTTGACCACATTAGGATGGGTCCCGCGTGAAAACCCAAAGGTAAGGTGGGTCTTAGAAGCTGGCCATCTTGGAAATCCTTGAAAGAAAGTATAGTGAGAAACTGTATGAAGTGAATGAGAGCCATGATGGTGCTTTTTCTTGCCCGCGCGCATCCCATTTGTACCATTGATAATATCAGCCACACCGCATCGAGGTGTAATCATCTTTGATACTGTTTGAGCATCTAAGGTACCCGTGGCATTAAGATGATAATTGAGTTGGTAGGTTTTGACGGCTTCCTCTAAGAAATCATCAAAATCGTCATCGTCGCAATGGGAGTAATTTTTGGGATAGTTTAGGTAACCAAAATTCTTGAGGTATTGTTTAAGGTTATGGACACCTTTTAGCTTGTCTCCCTTGTGGCACCCTTGCAAATGCTTGAGAAACTCAAAGGGCGATGATGGCTTTTCACCATTGTTCTCCTCTAACTTTGAATTAGACAGGAGAGGGAGAAGGAGGAAGATGCATAAAAAGAGATGGGAAACTTTTTTTATGTATTGCCATTGCTCTCAATTATTGGGATACTATGCAGTAGCTCAATGTTCAAGTACTCTATTTATAGAAAAGTTATTGGAGCATAAAATTATTAATGAATGATTAATTAACTATACCTACACCTTCTAAATCAAAGTCTTCCATGGATACATGACTTTTACTTGGTCTTGAGAATTTATTTTTTTGTGAGAATAATTAGTTGGGGAGAAGAATATTAGTGCAAGTGGACCATATGAAATTAACTTTGCAACTGTTTGATTCAAATGGTATATGTTCGATCTTGTCAAAAAATAAAATAAAATGGTTTGTATATATATATATATTTTATGCAGACATGAAAACTCTTGGAATAAACACATATAAAAAAGTCATTGGCCGGCTTCTCATTTTAAAGGCCTGGGGAGTTTGTGTTGACCAGAGCTAAGTCCCAAGAACACGCCTTAAATAGGAAGATACAATGTAAAAAATGAGTCCTAACTGCCACTCGATCGCATTGTAATTTGATGGGATATATTTTTTGATGCCTAAGGGTTTTTGCGTTCGTGAATGAGGTGATCAATTGTAATGGTAACAATTTAAAAGATTTATCTGTCTTGAAATCTCAATTTAAATAGAATCCTAATTAATCTATAGAACAAATTTTAGAAGTTTAAAAGTATTTCTTTTTGCATCTGTCTTTTGGTTATACATGATATAGTAGATCTTCCAAAGGACATAAAGTATACTTTGATTCATAATAACCAATTTGCGAGTAAATTAGAATATTAATTATTTGGTTTTGTCGGACCAAGAAAATGTAGTTAATTTGTATCTTTAAATCTTTATTCGTTCATGCACTTAACGAAACAAGTAGGGTAATTAATTAAGCTAATAAATCCAATTTCGTTTAATGGATTCTATTTCGAGGGTTAAACGGATATATTTTTTCTTGAAACAATGTAGAGATGACTAGTTTATTTCCACAAAATTTTATCAAAAAATTCAATCTAGAAGCAGGTGAGATGAGCATTTAAAATTTCAATGGTCGAAAATGAACATATGTATCAATTTTTTATTACGCCACTTCCGGTTTGAATTTCATTTGTTTAGGTAACCAAAATTCTTGAGGTATTGTTTAAGGTTACGGACACCTTTGAGCTTTTCTCCCTTGTGGCACCCTTGCAAATGCTTGAGAAACTCAAAGGGAGATGATGGCTTTTCGCCATTGTGCTCCTCTAGCTAGCTTTGAATTAGATAAGAGAGGGAAAAGGAGGGGAAGATGCAGAAAAAGAGTTGGGAAACTTTAAATGCCATTGCTCTCAATGTTCAAGTACTCTACTTACAGAAAAGTATTGGTGCATAGAATTAATAATGGAGTAAAGAAATACACCATGTAAGTCAAAGTCTTCCATAGCTATGACTTTTACTTGGTACACATGAAAAGTTTTGAAATAAACGTACATTTTCGTTTATGTAGAACAGAAATGGGGGCCAATATAATTAAATACACCGTGATTAAAGCATATGCAAAGTCATGTTAATTGGCTTCTGTTTGTAAATTAAGGCCTGGGGAATTTGTGTTGACAGAACCCCATAACGCGCCTTAATATATATATATATATATATAGGAAGGTCCAAGGTAAAAAGTACGCGAGTCCTAACTGCCACTCGCTTTCTAATGTACGTGATGGCATACTTCTCGTTGCTTGTCGGGATGTCGCGTTAATCTCAATTCAAATTGAGTCCTAACCGTCTTTAATTATTTGGTTTCGTCAGACCAAGAAAATATAGTTAATTCGCATCTTTAAATCTATATTTGTTCTTGCAGGTCAATGAAACAAGTAAGGTAATATAATTAAGCTAATAAATCCAGTTTGTTTTAGCAAAGGATCAATTAAAGATTAAACTTGTGGGATCTAATTTCAGATATACACCCTAGTCCCTCCACATCGATTTCTCTATTCTAATTAGAGTATTTTTTTTTTTTTAAATGAAACCTCTTAGTCTCTACAATGCCATAAAAACAAAAAAAAGAGTATTATTGATGTTAATCTTTTTAAAAAAGGAGATGACGCGTTTTAGCAGGTTGGACCAAGTTTTCCTAGTAATTAATTTTGCACTAGATCATACATTTTTTATAATGGTGATTTTAATTTTTATCCAAGATTTCTTCCGGTTAATCTATCTTTTAAGTTATACAATTTTTGTACAAATTAACTTTCACAATATTACCCTGATAAAAATTGATGAGAAGTATGCCCACCAATTAAAATTAGAATAAATAGTTCAAATAGCCATTAAACTTTTTATCCAGTACCATTTTAGCCATTAAATTTTAAAACAAACCATTTTAATCATTCAACTTTTGAGCGAGTGTCATTTTAGTCACTCCATCTAATCTAGCTGTTAAATTAGACGAAACAATGTTATTTTCATCCTAAAGCACAAAAAACACTAGTTCATCTTCTTCTTCTTCTTCCCTATTCTAACTATCCCGGCCCTTCTCCCAAACCAAAAACCCAAATAACAATCGATCATCACCATATACATATAAATATATATCTATAGTAGTATTATAGGGAGATTGAAGATTTATTATACTAATGATAGTTTTAATTCCTTCTCAAAAATAAAACCTCTTACTTTCTTTTAAGCATTTTTTGCTCTCCTTTTCTCTCCAAACTTCTCATCTCCCTCGCCCACAACCACATCTGCACCCACCAACCCCAGTCACTCACAATTGAATGTCCAGCATGACCACCATCTTTCAAACTCCACCCGACCAACTATCTCCACCATTGGACCACCCAACCACACCCTCCAAATTTCAACCACAAGCTAGGATCTGTAAATGAGATGATTGAGGGGAGAGACTGCCCTTGGTCATTTATTTTTTTCCTTTTCGTGTAGATTGAACCTGATGTGCGAGAAGAAGATGGAGGGAATTGAATTTTTGATAGTTTCGGATGAAAATACCCCTTGCACATGGCTTCATTCTGTCTAATTTAATAGCTAGCTAGATTGGACGGAGTGACCAAAGTGGTACTCTCTCAAAAGTTGAATGACTAAAATGGTTCGTTAAAGTTTAATGTTTAAAGTGATACTGGATCAAAAATTTAGTGACCATTTGAACTATTTACTCTTAAAATTAATTTAGAATTGTATTTCCGAGTTTAAATTTATATTTCAAATCAAAATTTACTTCCATATTAATTTATTGCCTATAATCCTTTAAGGTATTTTAAAATCTTTTATTAAAAACACTGGATTAACTAAATCAGTCATTTGATTAATGAAAATACAAATTGTAATACCCCGTAATGTAATTAATGTAAATTAGACATATATTAACATTGATTAAGTGATATTTTTGAAGAGTTTAGGAATCTTGATTAATCGTGGACCAAATTATAAAACTTCATAGATCTAGTATGGATTAATATGTAAATTTACAAAACTTCAGGGTTAAAATAATAAAGTTATGAAACTTCAAAGTGAATTATTATAATCAAACCAAAAGTTAGATTTTTTTTTGACCACTGACTTAGCCACTTCTTCATTCTTCTTCCATTTTATTGTTCTTTCCGAGAGAAAAAAGAAGAGTTCATTTGTCATGCATACTTCGCTGAATCGTGTCGTGTCTTAAGGAAAAATCGTTCTACACGTCGAGAGCTATGTGAGGGTATAAAAATTTTGGAGTTGTGTTAGTCGGGGTTCGAATTATCATCTCAAATTTCGTTCTTTGTGGCTAGATATTTTGAAGTAGGGATTAATTATGATTATTTGTGTTTTAAATTGCTAAAATTTTAAATATTCCTTAAATATATGATTTTGCATGTATAAGTTATTATAATTAATTAATTAATGATTGGTGATAACCATATACATGCATATGAATAATAATTATAAATTTTGAAATTATAACACGAAGATCTATACCCCAAATGTTTATTGAATTATTTAAAATTGATGGATGATTAACCTTGCATCATATGGAATTAGACATGCATAATTATATATTAATACTGAGATACTTATCATCATAAGAATAAATTGCATTATTATTGTGTCAACCAGGCAGTCCAACTATATCAAAACTCTTTATGACAAATGGCTCGAATATCTATCTCTTAGAGAACTTATATATTTTATATATGTACATTAGGAGCTTTTTATGCTTATGATGATATATTATTAGATATGGCATGATCTCAATTGATTTGCCAACGGTGATTGACGTGTATTATTGATATATTTATAACCTCCCGACGGTGAAAAGAATTAGGTATGGCTAGTGTTTGCCGTTATAAAAATAAGAAGGGCTTGGTGCTCTTGAGTTGAAAATCCTTAAACCTCCAGAGGGCAGCAAATCATCGGTTGTCTAAAGCCAGAGGTGTGGAGTCCGAAAATCTAGACAACAGCAAGACACTAGTAGTTGTATTTATATGATGTTGGTGGACGTGTGGTCCAATTATGTTGCTATATATTATGATATTTTCTGAGACGGTTAGGCATGTTATGATGATCTTGATATTCATTCTCTTGGGGACGGTTAGGCCTATTGTTATTATTATTATGATTCGGTTCGGTTTCAGTATCTTTTGGAGCAGTCAGGCCCATTGTTATTATTATTATTATTATTCGATTTGGCTTCAATATCTCTTGGGGTAGTTAGGCCTATTATTATTATTATTATTATTATTATTATTATTATTATTATTATTATTATTATTATTATTATTATTATTATTATTATTATTATTCTGTTCGACTTCGGTATCTCTTGGGGTGGTTAGGCTCATTGTTGTTGTTGTTGTTGTTATTATTATTATTATTATTATTCGGTTCGACTTCGGTATCTCTTAGTGACGTAGTATAATGGTTGACACAAGGGAGTTAACATGCATATGCATAAGCATGCTTTGTTTTATAAGACAATGGTTTTAAATTGAATAATTTGTTAAAGTATGATTTGTTATTAAGCTGCTAATTATGTTTTAAATATATTATCCCCTACTATCCCCCCTATTGAGCTGTGAATTCAACATATTTTTATTAAATAAATTCAGGTACACAAAAGACGAATAAAGTTAAAGAGACGACGGGTTCAGGGGCGACGTAGATTGCTTTGATACAGAATTATTTTTGTTATACATATGTTTATATGGCAAGCCACAGCTAGCCTAAGTTACTTTAGATGTTTAGTCAAATCTTGATATGATTTTGTATATCTTTTGGATATGTACATATGTGTTATACTTTCGTTATCAATTATTATCTTATCTATGAGTATTAAATGGTTGATTGACACGTGTTATATGATTTTTCATGATTTATTATTTATATTAAACTCATTTTAGATAGTCTAAAGTGGGTTAGTAATGCTCCAGGTCTTAATTACAGATGTTATCCTGTTAATTAAGACAGGAGTGTTACACAAACCCTAAAATCATATTAGTTTAAGCGTATAACAAATGAAAGATCTTTTGCCAAAAAGTCAGTCGAACAATATTTTGCAATACGAAGAAGATTCCACAATATAATGGATTAATGTGGCATTAGACGATTAAAAAAAATATGAATTAGTGTTGTGTACGGTTTATTTACATCACAATTTTCTAATAAAGCAAAAACTGAATGCTCAATGATGTGTTGCAAGTAGTTTTCTTTATGAATTTATACTTGAAATTATATTTTTATTTAAAGTATGGTAAAAAAAACTTAATTTCGGATGCAACATTAACACTTTAGTAGAAACTGACTTAATATCTAATGTTGAATCTGAAACTAATATGTTGTCTTCGTGTGATCTGTACAATACGAAAATTGCCTGGTAGAAACACTTAATTTTGATTACAACATTACAAATCATAATAGAACCTAACTTAATATCTAATTTCAGATCCAAAACTAATTTGTTATCTTGTTAAGATCTATATAATAAGAAAATTGAATAGTAGAAAAACTTAGTTTTGATTACAACATTACAAACTTTAGCCGAGCCAGAAGATGACGGAAAGTGACAGAAATTGTTGGGTGGAAATGGAAGGGTAAAAAATGAAGGGACGGAGGAGGTTGTCATTCGATACGAAAACAAGAAGAACGTTATGACAGTTTAATGTATCCATTGACAAATAATACAATTTATCTCGTTACTTTATGGATTTCGTCCCATAACCCACGTAATCGCAAAGCCTATGCTCTGATATCAAATTATAACACCCCCGTCTTAATTACCGGATTAACACCCGTAATTAAAACCTATAGTGTTACTAAAACACTTTAGTCTAGCTAAAATGGGTACTAATATAAATAAGAAATCCAAATAATGCACAAACGACATATCAAACAAGCATGATATATGAGATAATAACATAATATATGAGATAATAGCATAATATATATATATATACATATATATGCGTTCATCAGTCATATTAAACTAAGTTATGTAGACTCAAAATAATATACAGTGCTACGGGCTAATCGTGGTTTCCCGTGAAAATATATACATCACAAAAATATAATTATATCAGAACCTCTACTTCGTTCCCGATCCGTCGCTTCCTTGTCCTCATTGGACTCCTAAATACCTATGTTATTTTTAGAAAAAACAAGGTTAGTTGTTTGCTTAGTTGGGGAAAAAATAAGGGACATTGTATTCTAAGATATAATTTAACAATTCGTAATCAAATCATACTTTAACTGGTAATCCAATTCATTTTTTTATTATATAAAACAATGCATACATGTACGATGCAGGTTACCTCCCATGTGTTAACCATTACTGCGCTATTGAGAATCCAAGCCGTGGATAAGAGAATATAATTTGTCGCCTTAAGAAATGCATTATCGATGCAATGTCAAAATGGGACTACTTGCCCTCAATTTTATACGGACATAGATGTAAACAGAATTCATAGTGCCTTGCTAATTGCCTAGGTTTTTGGACTCCTCACTGATGGCTTATAAGCTGTCAAACATTGTATCCCCCGGAGGTTTAGGGATTTTCAACCTAAGGGCATCGAGTCCTACCTATTTTTCCATCCCGCAAGCACTATACACATAAGAAACCGTCCAATCCTAAGAATAATAAGCTCTCATAACCATATATAGGAGATATAAACATTTCATGAAGTAAACATTTGAACCGTATGCCATATGAATGCTTCCGGGCTTTCCAAGAGATTGCCGAGCTTCCGGTTTACACAATAAAGATGCAAACATGTATACACGCTATTAAATGGAACATTGAAAATAATATATGCGATACAAACTTTATTAATCCTTTATCCGTGTACCATAGAGTGTAAACAAAACTGTAACTAATATGTTTTCATCAAAGTGTCACATATATGCCCGAAGGCATCCACACGGATTGAATAATACGTAAACATCGATTTTAGATGGCACATATTGCTTCAATTCTTGAATTTGCAATTAACTGATACACATATTTCATTTTTGGGTATCGGATAATTACTGCTCCTGTGAGACGGTAAATGTTTGTATAAAGATTTAGATTCTTTTGAACATTATTGACTGTTGTGCCCAAGAAGTACATTGAAGTTTTTTTGGTGGTAGATTATGATCCACAAAACCTCAACCGATTGAATGAATTTAAAAATAAAAATCCATGCTCATTGATTTCTAAAGTACAAATTGATTTGAGCCAATACAAATTGTAATAGATTGAATTATTTTTTTTGGGTCGACAAACAATAAAAAATTTCTTTCCATCAACACTAAATGATAACAACCAGAAACACAAAACAAAGAAACCTAAAATTTAAATCTTTGGAGAAGAGTTTAAGGGTATCGGTAATGCATGCTCAAATCTATAATGTTAAGGACAGTTTGAAAATCCTTTTTAAAGGATAGTTTAATCAGGGAAGGTTACCCTCTTTGTCTAGCCGTCACAAATTCTTAAAAGAAAATCACGCTTTAGTCCTTAACAAGAGTTTTGTAAAACAAAAAAAAATTGAAGAAGAAAACAAAAGACACTAAGGCTCCCTCATAAAAAATGATAGCAAAACCAATGAATGCTCCATATATTCCACTTGCCAAATACACTAAGGCTCTGTCATAAAAAAAATTAATGGTCGAAAATGAAGATATGTATCAATTTTTTTTTATTATGCCCACTTCCGGTTTGAATTTCTTGATGAGATTTTATGGAAATCATCTCTACCAAGATTAATGAAAAAAATATTCTTTTAACTTTTGAATTATATGCCATTGCACAAAATTAGACCGAAAGATAATGGAAATGAGCTAAGTCCTTTTTCTTCTATTTCAACGGCTATACTGTTGATAAAAATTCATAAAACACGTCTTATTTCATGACCGCATCCACCACAAACAAGCATGGTGGTTATTTAATGGATGAAATCAAAGTATACAATTAAGATATATCAAACATTATATAAAGCCCTAATTCTTTGAACATCGTCCCCGTGTAGACCTTTAGTCTTTCTTGGCATAGTGGAAGAATACATCATTGTGTCCTCAACCGAGCTATGCCCAAGTCCAAAAAGGTGCTCAATTTCATGCAAGGCAACGATCTCTAAATCAAAAGCTCTGGAGACTTGACCTTCAGACGACAATTCATCTTCATCATAGTGAAACCTTCCATCGGTCCGCCCATCACTGATTTTAATCACCCTGACTCATCCACCACTAATTTTGATCACCTTACTCAGCCTATGGAGAATGTCACACCATCTGAACCATCTTCATTCAATATCACACCTTCAAACAAGTCTCCAATTGCGCTAAATCCCAATGAAAATGACATCTGTTGATCCTGTCATTCTACCACCGATAAGGCAGTCCACTTGGGTAAGAGAGCTTCCACATCACCTTCGTGATTATCATTATTACTTTACCATATTTTCACACCATGAACCTTCCTCATTTAAAGAAGCAAGTTCTAACCCACTTAGGTAGCAAGCAATGTCTAAAGAATTACAGGCTTAGAAAAAGCTCAAACATGGGAGTTAGTTGCTCTTCCATCGAAAAAAACTATAGTTGGTTGTAAATGGATCTATAAAATCAAAACCAGGTCAGATGGTTCGGTAGAACGATACAAAGCTCGTCTTATAGCTAGAGGTTTCACCCATGAGTACGGTATTGATTATAAATACACTTTTTCTCCTATTGCTTGCATGACATCTGTTCGCGCCCTCTTTGCCATTGCTGCTGCTCGAATAGGGGATCTTTTTCAGATGGATGTGAAGAATGCTTTTCTCAAATGTGAACTCAGTGAAGAATTTTAAATGAAACCTCCTCCAGGATATACTCACTCTTCCTCTCAAGTTTGTAAACTACGGCATGCCTTATACGGGCTTAAATAGGCTCCTCGTGCATGGTTTGCAAAATCCAGCTCAATAATTGGGAAGTTTGGTTTATTGTCTAGCAATTCTAATCCTCGACTCTTTATTCGGAAAACAGATAATGGTATTACACTTATTTTTCTCTATGTGGATGATATGATAATCACGAAAAAATATTCGATCCTAAAAGATCTCTCAGCCAACATTTTGAAATGAGGTCATCTCAACTACTTATTGGGTCTTGAAATTCTTTCTGACTCAGGTGGCTATTATCTTTCTAAAGAAAAATATACTTCTGACATTATTACTCAAGCAGGTCTCACTGATGGTAAAACTGCACCTACTCCACTAGAAAATAATCTCAAGCTTACTCCGCTTGATGACACTCCTCTCAGTGATGCTACTTTATATAAATAATTGGTTGGCAGTCTTGTTTATCTTACCGTCACTTGCCCAGATATCACTCATGCAGTTCATTTGGTGAGTCAATTTATGTCCGCTCCTCGTTCTAAACATTATGCTGCTATTTTTTGGATACTTCGGTACCTTAAAGGAATAATGTTTTATGGTCTTCATTTTTCCTCTATACATTCTCTTGAGTTACGCGCTTACTCTGATGTTGATTGGGTGGGAGATCTTACTGATCGACAGTCTATTACTCGTTATTGTTTTTTTAGATGATTCTCTAATCTCATGGCATAGCAAGAAACAATATCTTGTTTCTAGATCTAGTACTGTGGCAGAATATCGCGCGCTTGCTAACACTCACTACACCAAAAGCAAGATTTTGTGACAGTTGAACTCGCTAAGTTTGTGATTGCCGTTGACAGTCAGAAATTTATGACAGCCCTTAGCAGTCATAAATAGAATATTGTCATATTATTGAAAAATTGTTACTATCATTGGCTGTCACAAAGGTTATAAGTATTTGTGACAGCCTATGGCAGTCACCTGAATTAATTATTTTTGACAATATGTGTTTGTGACTAACCATAACAGTCACAAATAGGTGTCATATTATATTTTCACTTATTAAATCCATGAGCAGTCATAAACTTCAAACCAAAACGACATAGTATGCCAAATCATATAAATTCATCTCTAACAACCCTAAATGACAGATGAATTGATATCTTCCTAGCCGCAGCCATCACTCTCATTCTCACTCTCACACAAAATATCATCACTTAACTCTCCAGATCTCACTCAAAATCACACAAATCTCACCCAAAGCTTCCTTCGTTCATCATCATCTTCATCCGGCCAATAGCTTCAGAAATGGGTTATCGAAATCGTTCATCATCTTCATTCGACCCATAGCTTCCTTCGTTCTCTTCATTTATTCAAGGTATGGATTTTATATTATAGTTGTTTTCATTCATTCTCTCCTTAAATCTTTTGATTTTGTGTGTATATATATAAATCTCGACTTGATTTGGCTTATTTTTTTGCCCTAAAAGCACGATCTTGAGCTCTAAAAGCCCATTTCCTTCAAAAATCCCCAAAATGTTGCCGTGGGGGTATTAATATATACAATGGGGTATTTATTTTATTTATTTATTTTTCATCTAACCCACAGTTCTAAATTAGAAAGCTACAGCTATACAAAATTCCAAAAATATTTAACTTTCGTCCTCTTTTGTTCTAAGATAATATTAATTAATCTAAATTATAATTACATAGGCAATATCATGTTGTTGAATTTGCAAAATGTTTGTGTTTTCATGTGTTGTTTACAATGCTTGGAAATGAATATTTTGATGTGAAATATGTCTGATTTTGTTTTACTTTTGTGGAGTTGAAGAATGTGGTATCTGATTGCATATGTTTTGTTTTACATTTTGCTATAGTTATATGACTAACCCATGCATGGATCTTGTATTTGTAACTAATGTAACACTTGCAACACTGGAATAATTTCAATTTATTTTGTAATCAGTTTGTTTCATTTGATGGATCAAGAAAATCCAATTACTAACTGAACATGTGATATACTTTTAATATACCCTGACATAATTGTACTTGGTGCGTAGACATTTTAAATTAGTTTTGTGGGACATTTATGAAAGGATAGGACTGCTAAATCCTTTCTCACCTTCACTCACTAAGTCTAAACTACTTCAACATTTAATAGTTAATAGAAATTGGAATGGGAGAGAATTAGAGAAAGAGATGAGTAAAGAAGAAATTAGAGAGGAAAAATATAGAGAAATATGCTAAGGAAATTATGTTTTTCATATCCTTTTCTGTCTCAATACACCATCATATAAAGTAAGAGGGAGAAAGAATTTACTAACATATAAGGAAAAGGCCAATCAGTGTAGGGCTCTTCTAACAACTTATGCCTATCAAAACGACATCACTGAAACTAAAAACGACAATAACACAGTTTAATAGAATGACACTGACTCAACCAATTAAACGACATTGAATCTACTGTAAAACGACAATCATGGAGTCAATTAAAAATATCACTAGCTGTCCTCATCTATCATGTCAATTTAGTTTGTAGTCAATCATCTTCATGTTGTGTCCTGCTTTTAGTTCACTTATGCTTTGCTTGTGTAGGTTTTGAATGGTAAGGTCAGTTCCTAGTGTTTAGCAATATATTGGCTATTTGCCTTTTCTTTTAGTTTGCTCTTTTGCGCTATCATTTTTAGAAATAATGAATCTCACGTGAAGTTCCAAAAAATTAAATTCAGGAAGTTATTGCTAAAAGCCTAAGAAGAAGCAAGAGTAACATACTGCGTGGTGTGTGTGGTTGTAATAAATTGATAAAGCTTTGCCTGGTGTTCATTTCATGGAAATATTTTATCACCCAACATCTAACCATTGCCTCTTTGTCCCATCCACTCCACTCAATCAACTCTGTAAGTCTCCCATCTATCTTTCTCTCTACATAATTATGATCTTATTTTAATATCTACTTAACATATTTTGGTCATAGCAGTATGATGCTATCTAAAGATGTGTATTATTAAAATAGTTGAAAATTATTGAAAACACTACTCGATATAAATGGCCTCACTTGTTTGTGTAATTAACCTTCTCCTTTTTTCGCTGTGGGGGAACATATATAAGTGGAAGTAGTTTAATTGGTGTTGCCATCAAAGCCCCTCGCATTTTACTTTTGAAAATCTAATCAGGTAATTGATTGGCTTTACATTTTCCCTGATTAAATGTGTGCCCTTTTCATTATTCTTTTCATTTTGGTGATGGATTTTTTATTATAAAGAAAGCCTTTTACATCTATAAGGGTAGAAGTGAAGAATGGTACATTAAATAATCTATAAGGCATTATCCTACTCTTACAAAAGGTAAAATGGCATCAAAATAAATAATGAGGAACAAATGGAATTAGGAGTGCATGTTAAGAGAAGACTCTCTATAGGGTTGCTATATTATATTGACAAAAGGCATGCTTAATAGTTAAATAGTGGACTTTTTTACTAGGTGTGTGTGAAACACTATGACCTCTTCAGTTCAAATTAAAGAAAGTAGAGAAAGTTTTAGGGAGATATGATCTCTAATTATGATTTTCTTAAAACATGGGAATACATTTTGGCTCATATCAGTAATGTCAAAATAAAATCATTACAATTTATTTTCGAAGAACACTCGAGGACCCTTTCCATTCTTTTAAAATTTTGGAGATTTATAGTGAATTTCAAATGTGTAGAGAGAGTAGGAAATGGTTAAAGGGATTTTTTTTGTTTGGGTAAGATTTTGCCTCAAATTTAAGTTTGGAGCCTAATATAGTAGAAAATTGGAGTTTCTCTGAGATGGCATATTAAATTAAGTATTTGAAATTTAAAGGGAGAAAAAAAAGTTGCAAATATGAATTTAGACATAAACAACCAAAAAAGGATTTGTTAACTGTGAACTTACTTTATTTTACTTACAATTTTAAACATTATTATATTTCAATTACTTTAGACATAACCCTCAGCTTGCCCATTGATGATCATAAAATACCAACAATTAGATAAGAGTCTCTATACCATGTTTATAAACCTTTGCTAAAATCTAAACTGTTAAATTTTCAGAATGAAAAGCCAAGACATTTTATCATATGCCTTAGTGATATCTAGCATAAGCATTACATTATTTCCTCTAACCTTTGCATCAAGTTTATATAACCGTAAAGGAGCAGCCTCCCTGCTTTAGTTCACAACATCTGAACTAGCTAGCTAATTAATCTGAGTTTAAATATTCATTAATTTAAACAACATTTAAACATAGTATGAATCTAAGTAATACTCTGAAAATTGTTTTTCTTAAAAGTGAAGTATGCAGGATTATATTCACAGTAATTTACCTATACATAAATATCTTTAATTATAAAACTATAATCAGCGGCAACATGATTTCAGCCAGTTGATACATGCCCTTATCCAACCTAGAAGCCGAAAAGGATTACCAAGATCATTTAAACATAAAACCAAAATTCTTTTAATTTCCATGAACAATCACTTTCTAACATAAGTACTCGTTTTTTCAATCACCCAACAAGTCTCACACCAAACCCTTTGCTCCCTCCATCAGGGGACTACCCTTTTCTGCTTTGAACAATGCCAATTCTTATCTAACCATTTGTTAGACAACGAATAGAGAACTTTGTACACAAATAAAATTGAACTGAGTAAAAGGAGTGGACTGTTCAAATAATATCTTTAATTATAAAACTATAATCAACGGGCTAAAAGAGGTGAGGTGAGGTGAGGTGAGGTGTAACATTAAGGTTCTTCCTAGACAAAAACAAATAAATAAATAAAAGAAGTCAACTTTTTTTGCAAAATGCAAAGTTGCTTTACCAACTAAGATACACATATGTAATATCTCCTGCTAAACTTAATTCTTTACTTAAATCTTTATTCTCCATCTTCTTCTCTATACAATAAATGAGTCACGAAGAAATTGCATGTGATACTAAAAAAATAGGCTATATCAAAGAAAAGAGATACAAAAAAAATAAAATAAAAATCATATACAAGTGATAATTTTAATCTAGTCGATCTTGTATAACCGTTTTACCTTAACCAATCACAACCCATTTAATTTAGCATGAATAACAACTAACATGTATAACAAAAATGGGTAATATGGCACAATTAATCTACTCGTATCATATTAAATCAGTAATCTAGAACAATTGACATCTACAAAAAATGGGTTATCTATAATTTAGCAAACTTTAAATCCAAACATGTCGATTGTAGCTTAATTTCAGGTTAGTCGTGTCAATTTTACAAACTCGAACACTACCCCTTTTATTCTTCACTTATGTTCATATTAAATGTGTGCCCTTTTCTTCACTTCTAAATTATTTGTTTTCGCTTTTAATTAGGAGACTAGTATGTTGTATAAGCCTAAAAGTAAACATATGATAAGTGTGTTTTTATATGTATATTATATTATAGAGAATCTAAACACTAATAAAAAAATGACAATATATATGATGTCTAAAGTAGTATATTGTTTTCATATCTGTAGAAACTAGCGATGGAATTTCCACGTTATAAAGAGTGGATGGGTGAAAATAATAACAAAATGGGAGATGCATACGTCGCTGGGGTAAGGGAATTTGTTAAGTATGCAAGGAGAAATCTAGGAGATGACATAATCTCGTGTCCATGTACGCATTGTAGAAATGGTAAAAATGTTCACTGGGAAGAAGTTGAGGTACATTTAATCAAGTGGGGAATGCAACAAGATTATTTATTTTGGAATTATCATGGGAAGAGAAATATCCCTTTTATTCCAGAAAAAATACCAGTGAACGAACCATTTCATAAAGAAGGAGATCCACTACGGCATAGTGGCTTGAACGACCTCATTCACGATGCTTATGGACTTCATATAAATCAACCTAATCACAGTTCAAAAGCTGATAATGGTTGTGGAGTAAAAGATCTTAACCAAGATAAAGACTATATTAAGTTAAAAGATGCGACGTCAAGGCCTTTATATCATAATTGCAACCCATAGCACACGACATTGTATGTTACTATTGGTTTGCATAACTTGAAGAGTCGTTTTGGTTTATCGAGAAATAGTGTGACAGATATCCTCAAGTGGGCAAGAGACTTACTTCCAAAGGATAACACACTTTCTAATAACTATCCGGACATGAAGAGTAACTTAAAGGGTTTAGGGCTGAAATATAAATCGATTCATATCTGCAAGTTCGACTGTATTTTATACCGGAAAGAGCACAAAGATAAATTAAAATGTCCAGTTTGTAATGAACCTAGATATGCCCAGAAAATAAATTTAAATAGCAAGCAAAAGGTAGCTACTAATGTACCAAATAAGGTACTTAGATATTTTCCTTTAGGGCAGAGGTTGACGAGACTATACACAGTGCATTGGATAGCAGAGGCAATGACTTGGCATTCTCGGGCGGAGGTGGGTGACAATCTTATGCGTCATTCGATTGATTCATCCATGTGGAAGGCTGTAAATTTTCGGCACCCAGAGTTTGCACAGGAAAGTCAAAATATCCGCCTTGGAATATCAACTGATGGGTTTAATCCGTTTGGTAATTTAAGCACGGCACATAGTATTTGGCCAGTCTTTGTAGTTCCTTATAATCTCCCACTGTCTCTGTGCATGAGAAAAGAATTTTCTATATTAACATTGCGCATACCAGGGCCAAAGGCCCCGAGTGATGACATAGATATCTTCTTGGCACCATTGATTGAAGAATTGAACGACTTGTAGGTTGAAGGCATTTGGTTCGTTCAAACAAGAGACATTTACTTTGAGGGCTATATTGCTGTGGGCCATTCACGATTTTCTAGCATTTGGGACTTTATCTGGGTGTAATGTGCATGGCTACTTGGGTTGTCCTATTTGTGCAGAAGAAATCGAAGCCACATATTTAACTGAAAGTCACAAAGTATTTTATCATTCCCATAGGAGATTTCTACCACTTGGTCACAAGTTTAGGACAGTGGAAAGCAATTTTCTCCCGGAAGGGGCTGAACCAAGGCCATCTCCTAGAAAACTATCAGGGGCAGAAGTTGAAGCAAAGTTCGCATTGGTTTTTCAGGCACTTAGGGTTAAACATCCTAAAGTTTTGACTGCGAAGCGTAAACTAAAGAAAGGAGGTGTAAAGATGGCTTGGTCTAGGAGGTCAATACTATTTGATTTGCCATACTGGAAGGAACATTCGGTAAGACATGTGCTAGATATAATGCATGCCGAGAAAAATATCACTGAGCACATAGTGGGAACATGTATTGATAGGAGTCATTCATAGGATGGGGTAAATGCTCGAAAGGATCCCCGTAAATTGAAGACGAAAATATCGTTATGGCTGAAAGAAGATCCTAAAACTGAAAAAACTACAATGCCAGCCGGAGCCTATTCGTTGTCCACTAATGAAAGAAAAGTATTCTTAAATACGTTGTATGAGTTGAAGGTTCCATCTAATTTCTCTTTTAATTTGCGTAGAGTTCTTCATCTTGCCACCAATGATTTGAAGCAGTTCAAGTCTCACGATTGGCATGTTATTATGCAATTAGTCCCGCTTTTGTTTGGGCATTATTTTGCAAAGCACAAAGATCTTCGGAGGGCTATTATGCAAATAAGCTTATGTTTTACCTTACTATGGGCAAAAGTTGTCAATAAGAAACACATTATGGAAGCAAAGACTACTATGGCTGAGGCTACTTGTGTATTTGAGAAGTACTTCCCTCCTTCATTCTTTGACATAAACATCCACTTACTGGTGCATTTATGTGATGAAGCACTACAATGTGGGCTGGTTAGGTATCGTTGGATATATCATTTTGAGCGATTAATGAAAACCTTCAAAGATTACGTTAAAATGCTCGATATGTTGAAGGTTCCATTGCGAAGGAGTATATCACAGAAAAAGCTTCCATCTATGCCAATGAGTATATTCCTAACCCATTTAATGAAACATGTGAATGCTTTGTTGATGACTCAGAAGGGTTTGCTGATGAAGAGGCTTTAGGGAATGGAAAGTGTGTAACACTAACAAGTGTTCAATACGAACAAGCAACTCGATACGTTTTTAAAATGCACGAGGATATAGACCATTGGAAAGAGTGAGAATTTTTAAACTTTATTTGAAATTACTAATGTTATTTATTACTATTGGGTGTCATAATTCCATTATTTATATTATAGGAAATATAACGCATCTGAGCCAGGAAAAAAGAGAAGGAGAGTGGGGAATACAGACAATGAATTCAAGCATTGGGTAACAAAAGAGGTATACTAGGAATATGTGACTTTGTAGATGCTAATAATAATTAAATTTCACTTATTAGTAATTCAAGCCCTTCTATAATTTCAGATGTTAAAAAATGAAGATATTTCTTCAAAGCTTGCACGCTATGCCACAGGGCCCAACTTCATGGCTAAGGAGTATAAGAAATATCGTCTCAATGGTTATATGTTCTCATCAAGTGCACATGATTCAAACCTTGTTACTAAACAAAACAGTGGCATATCAGTTAACGCTTTAACTTACTTCAGGTCTAGTGCGAAGGATAAAAATTTGGTTGAAGCTAAAATGACATATTATGGGATTATAAGACAAATTCTTGTACTAGACTATGTAACTGAGAAAGTAACGACCTTTTACTGTGACTGGGTTAAGGTAGAAAACAAAATAGCTTGTGTAGTCGACTCTGACACTAATATGGTCATGGTCGATTTGAATAAGATGAAGAGCAAAGATCATGTAAATGATGAGCCATTTGTTTGCGCATTCCATAATCATAAGCAAGTGTTCTATGCTAAGAGCCCGAAGGATGGTGTGTGGTCTTTTGTTCTATATTCGCCCAAGTGTTTGACTACATCTGTAGACGACTTAGAGGCACCTACTCAATTTCAATCTGCATTGGATGATAATCCAGAATTGAAGAAATTTTTAGATTATCTAGATGACTAAGTATTTAATATTTTGTGTAAATACTTTCATTAATTTTTGTTAGACTTCATCCTTTCAAGTACTTGTACTCTAAGGCTAGTGGGTGGGCTTTTGTTACCCTTAAAACTCTATTTGAACACCATTTTTAAAGGGAATTCTAATATAGTCATATGCTTTTAGTAATATTGAACTATATGATATTCTATATATTCAATTATAAGAATCGGTGGGTTTTAATTTGTTTTGAAATTGCAGACCATGGCAGGCTCATCAAGTCATCAAGAAATTGAACCTGAAACTCCACCTATCTCCCGAGGGTCCGCGGTTGGTGCAAACTCACCTACGGATAACCGACATGTCATTACCTTTAATAGTACAGGGCAGATAATCAAAAATAAAGATAAGTTCAAGGCTCGATCTTTAACCTTACTAAAAATACAAGTGGGGTTGGAATACGACGATTGGAGGCAAGTTGAGCAAACCATTAAGGATGACATGTGGAAAACACTATCTGGAGAATTTATTATTCCCCTCGATAGAAAAGAGGATGTTTTGAAAGAGATGGGTGGACAACTAAGAACATGGAGATGGAACACACAAAATAGGTATTTAAAGGATTTAGATGCTACTAAAATATTGGCTTTGAAGGATAAAGTACCCCCAAAAGAGAATATTCGTCTTAGCCAATGGAACTCCTTCATTCAACGGGAGGCAACAGAGAAAAAACTTTTACAAAGAGAGGTTCTAAAAGGAAACAGGGCTAACAAGAATGATGTCCATTGCCTTGGTAGGACGTCATATGTAGAGAAATCTAATGATATGGTATATACATCTATAACTTTTAAGGACATTATGTGTATATATATACACCTCATCCTCCTAATCATTATAAGATGTATGTAGAAATCGAATGATCCAGATCGGCGATCGCCTACTCGTTCTGTGGTGTACTTAGAGTCTCGTAAACAACCAAAAATAGGGGAAATACACCCAAAAGTTGTAGAAACATGTGTAAGTTATAAAATATAGTCTTTGAAGCTTTCATTGTTATACTTAATCAATTCAAATCCTTATTTTGCGTCTTTTGCATTTTATGGCAAAAGGTCAAGGAGTTAAACAGTGGTCAAGACTCATCAAGCCAAATTTCTTTATAAGATGATGCATTGACGCGGGTTTTGGGGAAGGATTCCAAAGGAAGAACCCGTGGTGTAAGTCGAGTCTGTAAAGGTAAAGCGAAGGTAGTTCAGCCCGTTAAGTCCAACATTGAGAAAGTTCTCTATAGCAATCAGCACTTAGATAAGGTGGTTTATGGCATGCAGGATCAAATTAGTAGTTTTATACCAGCATTTAACAAATCTCAAAACTTATCTTCGTCACAACTTTTAAAGCCACAATTTTCTCCGCAACTAAATCACAGTATTAGCACACCGTCCTCGCCAATATTTTCTTTAGCAACTCCAAGTCCAACACGTACGTCATAACCGACTCGTGTCCTTATTAAGGATGTTGTGTCAACCAAGGTCATTGCTAAAGGAAATATAGTTCCAACACTTCAAAGAGAAAAAGTGCATGGTCGTAACATTCAAGACCATGAAAGCAAACTTTGTGTTATAAGCTTGGAGAATGATGAGTTTGAAACTCAGTTATATCTAGGGTGTCAAGGGTGTGCCACGACCATTGGGGAAGTTGTAGGAGGCTTTGTGGTGTGGCCTAAATGTTTTATTGAAGAAATTTAGTTTAACTTTAATTTGGGATATGTAATATCTTAACTTAGTTTGGTTATGTGTTGACTTTAACTTCACCTTTTATGGATTTATGCTTCAATTTGTGGACTTTTTTAGTAATTGAGACTTGTAATTTTTTGTTGACTGTTTAAATTTACAGATTTAATAGTGTTTTTTAATTGATTAAATTTACGAGGTTACTAGGTTTTTGTTAACTTGTTAAATTTGCAGACTAATCCTTTAGTGCGGTGTAGTTATCGAAATGGCTTACAATGCCTACGTGGTATTCAAAGGCCTACGTCCAGGTGTGTACACTTCTTGGCTTGAAACACATGCTCAAGTAAGTATATATCGAGGGGCCGTATATCGAGAATTTCATTCTTTCGAGCAAGCGCAACAAGTGTACTATGACTACGTAACATCAGGTGATACCTTTCTTGTTCGACAACCCTCACATGTTCCCACCACCTGTTAACGCATGGTCTAGGTTCCGAATGGTTTGCTATATATTCATGGCATTTCATGTCATCATCGTGTTGATTAAATATTTATCTCCTTAATTATATTTGTCTATGTAATTATATTTATCTCCTTATTTATATATTTCTTTTTCCTTTATTGCGAAATTTACACGATGAGACACAAGCTTGGATGCATGTTTGGCGTGGGCAATGATGATAATATGTATACGCCTCTCCTATTTCAGACGGTATCTTCCTTTCATAGTGGAATAAATTCAATTCCAATTGTCCATGGATTTTAATTTTTTCAATTCAGAAGTAGCTACTTTTTATTAAAACATAATAATTTATCTTCAAAATTAATAGCAAAGTAAAGGTTTCACGGACAATTATAGTCGAATTTTTGGATATTTGGGGAAGTTCCTATATCATGATCAATATAAGATAATTAGCGAGGCTATAATAAATCTGCCTAGTTCGTTTTCAATCCACATCAACCTAGCTTATGGTTTCCAAGTATTTTTTAAAATGTTCAATAGCTAACTAATCTTGATTGGTTGTCTCTTTCTGCCTACAAGTGTTTAGAGTTTTCCAATCATTTTATGTTGTTTTTCCAATTACACATGTAACATCTTGTATTTATATTAATGTTAATTATGTTATATTAACTCCTTGATACTTATATGAATGATTGTTTGGTGATTCGGGTGGTCCGAATCGATTTTGGTTGATAAATAGGAAGTTTTGGTTTTTTGCGATTCGTTAATTTTGGCTAACTTTGAGCTATCGTAATTTCTTTGTTACTTATCCGATTAAGGTTCTGTTTGCATGGGTTTCTAGTATTCATACCATTCTACAACTTTCGTGTTTTGGCCGAAGTCCAATTCACACTCCTCGTGGGTCAAAACAGGGTGCAAAGTAGGCCCGTTGCAAATTCTGGTCATTCGGTAGCGCTTTGGCAGAGCGCTGTCTTCGGTGAATTTCTGGGAATGATTGGTCCATAATTTGGAAAAACTTCCAACTAGGAAGTTGTAGATCTTTGAAATACCTTTCCGTGGACATAAAGAACGCCTCAATCGGAGTTCCGAGTCAAAAGTTATGGAAAAAATAAAAACAGTGCTCCAGCTCCCAAAACTTAAAGCGCGGACCGGTATGGTGTTTTTGGCATACCGGTCCGCCAGTTCACTTTTTCCACCGACTTAAGCTCGTTTTAAGTGCGTTTTAGTTCTTTTTTCATCCATTTTTTGACCCAAACTTTTCCACACTCTTGGAGAGCTTTCTAGAGGGTTCTAGAGAGAGAAAGGAAGAGATTTCTACGCATTAATCCTTTCGCATCAACGAATTAAGCTCGAAATCATCCGAATCATCTTCAACTTCACTATTCATCCTCTTCCTCCTTGGGATTCTTTTGGGAGAGCTTGGGTTCTCTTCTTTCTTCCTTTTATACGGCTAATAAACATAAGGTAGGGGTCCTATGGCTTTCAAAACTAGATAATATGCTTTTATTTATCAAGAATCATTGTTCATGGTTATCAATTTCATGAGAAACTTGAATATTAAGGTGCTTATGCTATTTTTATGACTTGTAAAATTTTGATTGTAATAATTAACGCAAGATATGCCATATACACTTGCTCATAAATGTTATTTGAACTATATGTGGTATCCCTTGGTGATGTACATGTTGTTTGCGGATAAATTGGATTGTTGACAAGTTTTACACACCAATGGATATGATGTTGGAGTTATGGAAGTGGATATGGCATAAATGGTTATTATTTTTGAAATAACATATTTTGCATATCATGCATATTATTATTGTGTCAACCAAGCGCTGGAAGAATTCTTAGCATATGTGATCATTCTTATGGCTCGACATATGGGTGTACTTCTTATGATGATTACTATGATGATGAAAACTCCATGTGATCTGATTCTGGATGTGATATGGATCCGAATATGATTATATTATGGTCCTTCGATTGTGAAGGAATGATGTATTGATATGTGCCTACTGGGATGGAAATAAGTAGGGCCTGGTGCCCTTGGGTTGAAAATCCCTAAACCTCCGGAGGGCAGCAACGCGTCGGCTGTCTAGAGCCAGCGGTGTGTAGCCCGGAAATCTAGACAACGGTACGGCACTGAGGATTCTATGGTTATTATACTATTGATGGACATGTGGTCCAAATTGATCATGATCAGTTGATATGCTCTGGGGCCGATGGGCCAATTTATAATCATTGTTATATTTTCTTTCGGGCAGTCATGCCTGTACTATACTCCGGTTCGATATGGATATATTTTGGCTACGTGGCTATTCGGTTGACACAAGGGAGGTAACCTGCATTAGCATGTGCATGCATTATGATATGAACACATTTTCTAAACTGGATTATGTTTTGTATGTGATTATTGACCCCTACTGAGCACATAGCTCACCCCGTTCTTTTTCTAAAATAATACAGGTACTCAGGAATCCAAAGAAGACAGAGACGCGATGGGTTCGGGAACGAACTAGAAGCTCTGATACTTGTATTTTGATACTTTTGAGTGTGTATATCTTGGTACGGCAAGTCACGGCTTGCCTATGACACAACCACTTTTAATTAGTTCCCTTTTTGATATCTATGGATGTATATAGGTACGGACTTGACTTGCCCTACATCATTACTATCCTTGTGAAATCTTAACTACATGGTAAATGTTATAATGCTTTAACATCATTTTTGTATCTTGTACTCATCAATGCTTGATATACAGTATGTTGTTGACTTATATTCTTCTTATATACCTATCTTAGTCCTACTAAGATGGGTCAGTGACGCCCCAGGCCTTAGCTACGGGTGTTATCCTGTATAATTAAGGCAGGGGCGTTACAACACATGTTCTAATTTATCACATAACTGGAGAAAACTTTGAATTGATGTTGACATACATGATGGTCATCTTTCCTGGCTTTTTTACTTTAGTTTGAAAAGTCTCAAACCAAATATTAATCGTGACCAAAGTTAAACCTGCCTGTGGTAATTTGTCTGTTATCAATTCTTGCTATATTCAAAGAACTACTTTTATTTTTCCCTTAGTTCCTTTGTCAGTCCTTTAGGACTTTGGTGATGAATGTAAATTGTTTGTAGTCTTCGTTTGCATGTTCCATGTCTAGCCAAGGATTTGATACATGGATTCTCGAAGTTCAAGATGCTGGGTTGAGTGCAGAAGTGAGATCTAGCAAAGTCAAGCAACCTGTTAAGGTTATTTCTGGCCAGATTAATTATTTGATTAAATTCGAAGTTCATAACAAATGTTTACTATACAAGCACTTTCATGTTGTTGGAGTAACCTTTCAGGTCTATTAGAAGCAACACAAGGTTCTACTTTGGATCGTGACCAAGGTTAAACTTGTCTGTGGTCATTTGTCTGTTATCAATTCTTGATATATTCAAGGTACTACTTTTATTTTTTCCTTAGTTCCTTTGTCAGTCCTTTAGGACTTCGGTGATGAATGTAAACTGTATGTAGTCTTCATTTGCATGTTCCATCTCCAGCTAAGGATTTGATACATGGATTCTCGAAGTTCAAGGTGCTGGGTTTAGTGCAGAAGTGAGATGTAGCAAAGTCAAGCAACTGCTAAGGTTATTTCTGGCCAAATTAATTATTTGATTAAATTCGAAGTTCATAGCAAAGGTTTAACGTACAAGCACTTTCATGTTGTTGGGGTAACCTTTCAGGTCTATTAGAAGCAACACAAGGTTCTACTTTGGATCGTGACTAAAGTTAAATATATATGTGGTCATTTGTTTGTTATCAATTCTTGCTATATTCAAGGTACTACTTTTATTTTTCCCTTAGTTCATTTGTTAGTCCTTTAGGCCTTTGGTGATGAATGCAAATTGTTTGCAAACTTCGTTTGCACGTACCATGCCCAGCCAAGGATTTGATACATGGATTCTAGAAGTTCAATGTGCTGGGTTTAGTGCAGAAGTGAGATGTAGCAAAGTCAAGCAACATGTTAAAGTTATTTCTGGCCAAATTAATTATTTGATTAAATTCAAAGTTCATAGCAAAGGTTTAATGTACAAGCACTTTCATGTTGTTGGGGTAACCTTTCAGGTCTATTAGAAGCAACACAAGGTTCTACTTTGGATCATGACCAAAGTTAAGTATATATGTGGTCGTTTGTTTGTTATCAATTCTTGTTATATTCAAGGTACTACTTTTATTTTTCCCTTAGTTCATTTGTTAGTCCTTTAGGCCTTCAGTGATGAATGTAAACTGTTTGCAGGCTTCGTTTGCACGTACCTTGTCCAACCAAGGATTGGATACATGGATTCTAGAAGTTCAATGTGCTGGGTTGAGTGCAAAAGTGAGATCTAGCGAGTCAAGCAACTTGTTAAGGTTATTTTTGGCCAGATTAATTATTTGATTAAATTCGAAGTTCATAGCAATGGTTTACTGTACAAGCACTTTCATGTTGTTGGGGTAACCTTTCAGGTCTATTAGAAGCAACACAAGGTTCTACTTTGGATCGTGACTAAAGTTAAAAATATATGTGGTCATTTGTTTGTTATCAATTCTTGCTATATTCAAGGTACTACTTTTATTTTTCCCTTAGTTCATTTGTTAGTCCTTTAGGCCTTTGGTGATGAATGTAAATTGTTTGCAGTCTTCGTTTGCACGTACCATGTCCAGCCAAGGATTTGATACATGGATTCTCAAAGTTTAAGGTGCTGGGTTAAGTGCAGAACTGAGATCTAGTGAAGTCATGCAACCTGTTAAGGTTATTTCTGGCTAGATTAATAATTTGATTAAATTCGAAGTTCATAGCTAAAGTTTACTGTACAAGCATTTTCATGTTATTGGGGTAACCTTTAGGTCTATTAGAAGCAACACAAGGTTCTACTCTTATTAACCAATTTAGATATTTAAGTCAAAGGCTTGTAAATATTATCAATGGTCAGCAATCAGTTTCTCCACAGTTCAGTGACTTGCTAGAGCGTTTCTCTACGATTATAGAAGATTTCTATAAACAAATTGATCTAATTATGAAGTATAACTGGGACTTTGATTAATGGATTGTAGTGTAAATATAATGTGGATATTGATTGATTTGATTGTATTGCCAATATATTGATTGAATTGTAGTGCAAATATATTGTGGATTTTGATTGAAATGCAGGTAAAAAAATTGGTATTTGATATTTTCGATTTTTTTTTTCAAATATCCACAAAAATTGTGATTGTTGAAAACAGTCACAAAATATTCCACGGTCTTTTGTAACATGTTTCTGATTCTTAAAACTGTCACAAAACAAACAGATTGTGACAGTATTAAACTGTCATAAATTTATGTGATAAATTTCTGACTAAGTTGTGACAGTTAAAAGCTATCACATGAAATCAATTTTGTGACTGCTTAAAATAGTCACAAATTACAATAACTTGTGATAGCTTATGGCTGTCACAAACACAATTTATATGACTGCAAATAACTGTCACAACTTGGCTTTGTGACAGCCACAAAAAGTCGCCTTAGAATGTCATATAAATTTGGGTTGTTACTGTTGTGTGACAGTTTTTGGCTGTCACAAAGAAACTTGTGATAGTCGTTTATGTAACAGCTCTTTGTGACAGTTTTTGGCCTTTGAAACAGTTTTCGGCTGTCATAAATTATTGATTTTGGTGTAGTGACTACACAACAACTTGTCTAGCTTAGATGGCTTCTTGAGGAGATGGGTGCCCCTCAATATTCTCTATTGTGACAATCGAAATGTTATTCAGATCGCCCATAATGAGGTCTTTCATGAATGTACAAAGCATATATAAATCGATTGTCATTTTGTTCGTCAGCATGTCACGCAAAGCACTGTCATCTTCTCTCTGTTTCTTCTAAAGATTAACCAGCTGATGTTTTCACCAAAGTTCATCCTCCTACTCGCTTTCTCGAACTTATTTCCAAACTCAAGCTGGTATATATCGCATATGCCACCTTGGGTTTGAAGGGGGATGTTAACATATATATTTTGCATATATTGTTGCCATATGTTAGGGATTTTGCTAGTTTGTCAGAGTTGACTTGTACAAGTTTATATATTCATAGATTCTATTTATTTCCCTGTTCATACTTGTACACATCCTTATATATATAGAGGGCTCATTGTATTATTATTATTATTATTATTATTATTATTATTATTATTATTATTATTATTATTATTATTATTATTATTATTATCTCATTCAATTTAATACAAGAGTTCTCTCTTCCATTTCTTTATTTTTAACATAATCAAGGAAAGTTACCCTCTTTGTATTATATATAGCCATTACAAATTCTTAATAAAATTTTTGTTTTATTAGTTTATTGCCCTCCACAGGTTTCATAAATTGCCCCATAGAATTCAAAATTACATTTACTAATAACAAGATCAATGTGGTTGCCTCAGATTTTGTTGGGAGCCCACGTAGTGCAAATATGTGTTTAAAATTCATTTGGGTTATAATTTTCAGGACTTTTTTCACTCCGTTGTAGCATCTTGCCATTCATTTAAGCATCTGCTAAATGAGTCGACACTTGTGAGAGCCAAACATGTTAATGATAGTTAATATGAACCTTTTAAATTTTGTTGTAATCATGTTCAAAGTTACTGAATTTGCAAGACGCTTTGGTGCATGGTACGGGTACAGGTACAAGCAGTGGCGTTGCCACACTGTGGCGAGGGGGTGCGGGTGCACTCCCGACGATTTCGATAATTTTTTTTAAAAAAAATAAAATAAAAATAATATAAGGATTTATATGTATAAATTTATAGTTGAGAGTATATAATTTGAAGAAATAAAAGTGGAGGGCTATTTGGAGAATTGAAATACACTTAAGTGAAGAGAGAGATCCGAGTCTCTCCCCCCTTTCTTTTTTTTATTCTCTTCTCTCCTGTTCTCTTATTTTTGCAAGTGCTCAAAGTATCAAACTTTTTCCATTTCACTCCACGTCTCCACTGCACTGAGCCACCAATCTCCTCTCGGCTTTCCTTGACTGGTGACCTCGTCCGGCTGTCCAAAGCACCGTGGGTCACGCACACAAAACGGAAAAGGTTTCAATTTAGGGTTATTCTTATTCTTATGTTGACAAGAAATTTAGAGTTTGTGTTTGTTCGTATATGTAAAAAAAAAAAATTTGCGCACCCCCAGCTAAAAATTTCTGGCTACGCCACTGGGTACAAGGCATAAGTAGAATTTGATCTATATATACATGCATAAACAGTTAAGCAGAATTCAAAAATTGGATTCAACTGATTACTTACGTTTTTAATACTTGTCAATTTTAAGAATTCCTAAAGAAGGGGAGTCCTATTGGATTAATAACAGTTGAAGGTGTTCTAATTCAAAAGTTAAACGGATATATTTTCTCACACAACTTGGGAGAGATGATCATTTCCACAAAATTTCATCTAAAAAATTCATTCTAGGTGAGGGTGAGATGAACATTTAAAATTTTAATGGTCGAAAATGAAGAAATGTATCAATATTTTTATTACGCCCACTTCCGGTTTGAATTTCTTGATGAGGCTTTGTTGAGATAATCTACTCATTATTATAGAGATCATCTCCAGCTCCACCAAGATTCACAAAAAAGTTCATCTATTTAGCCCTCGAATTAGATGCCATTGGACGAAATTGGATCGAAAGGTAATGGAGATGAGCTAAGTCATTTTTCTTCTATTTTAGTAGTTATACCGTTGATAAAAATTCATAAAACACGTCTTATTTAATGACCGCATCCACCACTAACAAGCATGGTGATTATTTAACAGATGAAATCAAAGTATACAATTAAGATACATCAAACATTATATAAAGCCCTAATTCCTTGAACATCGTCCCCATGTAGACCTTTAGTTGTTCCTGGTGAAATATAAGAATACATGATTGCGTCCTCAACCGAGCTATGCCCAAGTCCAAGAAGGTGCCCAATTTCATGCAAGGCAACAGTCTCTAAATCAAAAGCTCCGGAGACTGGACCCTCAGACCACAATTCATCGGCATCATAGTGAAACCTTCCATCGGTCGGTGCAAAAGCATGAGCCAGGGCTCCACCACGACCGTAAAATGGGTGACCATCTCCATGGTTACCTCTATGGAAACTAATCTTTATATCGGCATTCAAATAATCTTCAGTCCGCGAAAATGTAAAATGTGTTGTACGAGCCCATCTGGTAAAAGCTCGCGTAATAGGGTTGACTGCATCAGGATCGCCGGTCCCTCGTGAAAACGCAAAGGTAAGGTGGGTCTTAGAAGCTGGCCATCTCGGAAATCCTTGAAAGAAAGTATAGTGAGAAACTGTATGAAGTGAATGAGAGCCATGGTGGTGCTTTTTCTTGCCGGCACGCATCCTATTAGTACCATTGATAATATCAGCCACACCGCATCGAGGTTTCATCATCATTGATACAGTTTGAGCATCTAAGGTACCAGTGGTGTTAAGATGATAATTGAGTTGGTAGGTTTTGACGGCTTCATCTAAGAAACCGTCAAAATCGTCGTCGTCGCAATGGGAGTAATTTTTTGGACAGTTTAAGTAACCAAAATTCTTGAGGTATTGTTTAAGGTTGTGAACACCTTTTACCTTTTCTCCCTTATGGCACCCTTGTAAATGCTTGAGAAACTCAAAGGGAGATGATGGCTTTTCACCATTGTGCTCCTCTAACTTTGAATTAGATAGGAGAGGGAGAAGGAGGAAGATGCAAAAAAAGAGTTGGGAAACTTTAATTGCCATTGCTAGCTCTCAATTATATTATTGGGATACTTCAATATATGTTCGAGTACTCTACTTATAGAAGAGTATTGGTGCATAAATTAAAATTAATAATGGAGTACGTAAACAATACATGCACCATGTAAGTCAAAAGTCTTCCATGGAAATGACTTTTACTTGGAACATATATATGAAAAAGACTTTTGTTTTTTTGGAGAACATATATGTGAAAAGAAAGACTTGGAATAAACATATATATGACGAAGTCGTATGACTTGTGTTTGCAAAGGCCGGCCCGGGGAGTTTGCGCGCGTTTACCAGAGCTACCTACCTACCTTAATAGGAAGCTAGGTACGTAAAAGGTCAAAAATATTTTGTGTTCATGAATGAGGAGGGGATCAATTAAACTGGTATCTAATATCTAATTTCATAAACCACCATCCATATATATCTCTATACTAATTAGAGTATTAATGTTAATTTTTTACTAATTAATTAAAGTATATATTATTAATGTTAATTTTTTCAAAAAAGAAGATGACGTGTTTTAGGAAGTAAGACCAAGTTTGCCTAGTAATTAATTTAGCACTAGATTGCAATTTTTTTATAAATTCAAATTATGTTTATCAAAAACTCAATATTTATATATCTTAAAAACAAATTAAGTTTGAGGTTTTTGGGCAGGGTAATGCAGAGAATAAAGATGAAATGAACAATCTAGTACCCCAAAGCTAATAGTAAATGACAAAGATATTTTAATACAAGTAAAATTATTTTTATTGTTATGTAAATTTTTTTCCTTAAATAAATTATTTTGCATCGTTGATTGATATTAGAATAAACAAAGTTAATCAGAATAAATCACATACCTTTCATTTACAATACTACAATTTTGATACACAAAAAATTGCGTGTGAAAAAAATAATTTCTTATTAAAAAATTTATTAATATTAGTGGGCTTATACACATTGCGCGTATAATGTAAAAAAGCCTAGAGAGCCACGTACATATCCATTAATTAAAAGAGTATTAATGGAATGGCTCCTTTTTGGTATCGTAATAGTTTTGAACGAATGACAAAGATTAATCAAACATATTGTTTTACATCAAAGTGCTCTTAATCCACACTTATCACTTAAAGAATATTTTTAATAATAGTATAAAAATTGATTTATAAATCACCATAAAGATCAAAAGGGCCACGTATACATCCAAATGTTTCTATCAACACTTTAATAATAACTATGATCGAGAAAAATATGTATGTTATACAAATTTAGTGGAAGAAAAATAATTATAGAGAGGCATATCTAAATTTTTTTAGAAGAGTAAAAGTAAATAAGATTCACATTTACTCTTTGTTACTTTGTGTCGCTATGGAATAAATTTTAGCCTTGTTGTGCGTCGTCAGAGATTTTTTATACTTATACATTGAAGCCGTAGGCTGAAAAAAGTAATAATTAATATAGAAGAAGTTAAGAAAAATTATATTGCATGATTTATTTATTTTAGGGGAAATAATATTTATAACTTTAAAAGGAGTACGCGAGCATTACCTATTCATAATTGGTTATGGAGAAATTTAATATTGATATAAATGTAATATGGGTGAATTTGTGCTAACGATAAAATAGAGTCCTAATCTTGTAAGGGTTAATATTTTTTCTATAAAAAATAGAAGCAAGCATAGAGTTGTTTGTTTTCATTCCTTTTTTTTTTTTTTAACTAAAATAAGTGTTGCATTAACAATGGATATATGAATCAATTTTTTTCATGCCCACTTTAATTCTTGTTTGAATTTATTGATGAAATTTTATCGAGATGATCTTAATCATTATTGTAGAGATCATCTTCACCAAGTTTCATGAAAAAATTCATTTATTTAACTCTCGAACTAGAAACTATTGTACAAAATTAGACCGAAGGGTACGTAATAGAGAAGAGTTATGTCCCTTTTTCTTCTATTTCAGCAATTATATTGTTGAGAATAATTCATAAACACATCTTATTTCATGACCGTATCCGCCAAAAGCAACCATGGTGGTTATTTAATAGATGAAATCGAAGTATAAAATTAAGAAAAGAAACCACATTAATCTACAAATTTATACGTCAAACGTTATACAAAACCCTAATTCCCTGAACGTCATCCCCGTGTAGACCTTTAGTCGTTCCCGCCATAATGGATGGATACATGATTGCATCCTCAACCGAGCTATGCCCAAGTCCAAGAAGGTGCCCAATTTCATGCAACGCAACAGTCTCTAAATCATAAGCTCCGGAGACTGGACCAATAGACCACAATTCATCGGCATCATAGTGAAACCTTCCATCGGTTGGTGCCCAAGCATGAGCCAGTGTTCCACCACGACCATCAAATGGCTGACCATCTCCGTGGCTACCACTATGGAAACTAATCTTTATATCGGCATTCAAATAATCTTCGGTCTGCGAAAATGTAAAATGTGTTGTACCAGCCCAACTTTTAAAAGCTCGTGTAACAGGGTTGACCACATTAGGATGGGTCCCGCGTGAAAACCCAAAGGTAAGGTGGGTCTTAGAAGCTGGCCATCTTGGAAATCCTTGAAAGAAAGTATAGTGAGAAACTGTATGAAGTGAATGAGAGCCATGATGGTGCTTTTTCTTGCCCGCGCGCATCCCATTTGTACCATTGATAATATCAGCCACACCGCATCGAGGTGTAATCATCTTTGATACTGTTTGAGCATCTAAGGTACCCGTGGCATTAAGATGATAATTGAGTTGGTAGGTTTTGACGGCTTCCTCTAAGAAATCATCAAAATCGTCATCGTCGCAATGGGAGTAATTTTTGGGATAGTTTAGGTAACCAAAATTCTTGAGGTATTGTTTAAGGTTATGGACACCTTTTAGCTTGTCTCCCTTGTGGCACCCTTGCAAATGCTTGAGAAACTCAAAGGGCGATGATGGCTTTTCACCATTGTTCTCCTCTAACTTTGAATTAGACAGGAGAGGGAGAAGGAGGAAGATGCATAAAAAGAGATGGGAAACTTTAATTGCCATTGCTCTCAATTATTGGGATACTATGCAGTAGCTCAATGTTCAAGTACTCTATTTATAGAAAAGTTATTGGAGCATAAAATTATTAATGGATTAATTAACTATACCTACACCTTCTAAATCAAAGTCTTCCATGGATACATGACTTTTACTTGGTCTTGAGAATTTATTTTTTTGTGAGAATAATTAGTTGGGGAGAAGAATATTAGTGCAAGTGGACCATATGAAATTAACTTTGCAACTGTTTGATTCAAATGGTATATGTTCGATCTTGTCAAAAAATAAAATAAAATGGTTTGTATATATATATATATTTTATGCAGACATGAAAACTCTTGGAATAAACACATATAAAAAAGTCATTGGCCGGCTTCTCATTTTAAAGGCCTGGGGAGTTTGTGTTGACCAGAGCTAAGTCCCAAGAACACGCCTTAAATAGGAAGATACAATGTAAAAAATGAGTCCTAACTGCCACTCGATCGCATTGTAATTTGATGGGATATATTTTTTGATGCCTAACGGGTTTTTGCGTTCGTGAATGAGGTGATCAATTGTAATGGTAACAATTTAAAAGATTTATCTGTCTTGAAATCTCAATTTAAATAGAATCCTAATTAATCTATAGAACAAATTTTAGAAGTTTAAAAGTATTTCTTTTTGCATCTGTCTTTTGGTTATACATGATATAGTAGATCTTCCAAAGGACATAAAGTATACTTTGATTCATAATAACCAATTTGCGAGTAAATTAGAATATTAATTATTTGGTTTTGTCGGACCAAGAAAATGTAGTTAATTTGTATCTTTAAATCTTTATTCGTTCATGCACTTAACGAAACAAGTAGGGTAATTAATTAAGCTAATAAATCCAATTTCGTTTAATGGATTCTATTTCGAGGGTTAAACGGATATATTTTTTCTTGAAACAATGTAGAGATGACTAGTTTATTTCCACAAAATTTTATCAAAAAATTCAATCTAGAAGCAGGTGAGATGAGCATTTAAAATTTCAATGGTCGAAAATGAACATATGTATCAATTTTTTATTACGCCACTTCCGGTTTGAATTTCATTTGTTTAGGTAACCAAAATTCTTGAGGTATTGTTTAAGGTTACGGACACCTTTGAGCTTTTCTCCCTTGTGGCACCCTTGCAAATGCTTGAGAAACTCAAAGGGAGATGATGGCTTTTCGCCATTGTGCTCCTCTAGCTAGCTTTGAATTAGATAAGAGAGGGAAAAGGAGGGGAAGATGCAGAAAAAGAGTTGGGAAACTTTAAATGCCATTGCTCTCAATGTTCAAGTACTCTACTTACAGAAAAGTATTGGTGCATAGAATTAATAATGGAGTAAAGAAATACACCATGTAAGTCAAAGTCTTCCATAGCTATGACTTTTACTTGGTACACATGAAAAGTTTTGAAATAAACGTACATTTTCGTTTATGTAGAACAGAAATGGGGGCCAATATAATTAAATACACCGTGATTAAAGCATATGCAAAGTCATGTTAATTGGCTTCTGGTTGTAAATTAAGGCCTGGGGAATTTGTGTTGACAGAACCCCATAACGCGCCTTAATATATATATATATATATATATAGGAAGGTCCAAGGTAAAAAGTACGCGAGTCCTAACTGCCACTCGCTTTCTAATGTACGTGATGGCATACTTCTCGTTGCTTGTCGGGATGTCGCGTTAATCTCAATTCAAATTGAGTCCTAACCGTCTTTAATTATTTGGTTTCGTCAGACCAAGAAAATATAGTTAATTCGCATCTTTAAATCTATATTTGTTCTTGCAGGTCAATGAAACAAGTAAGGTAATATAATTAAGCTAATAAATCCAGTTTGTTTTAGCAAAGGATCAATTAAAGATTAAACTTGTGGGATCTAATTTCAGATATACACCCTAGTCCCTCCACATCGATTTCTCTATTCTAATTAGAGTAATTTTTTTTTTTTAAATGAAACCTCTTAGTCTCCACAATGCCATAAAAACAAAAAAAGAGTATTATTAATGTTAATCTTTTTAAAAAAGGAGATGACGCATTTTAGCAGGTTAGACCAAGTTTTCCTAGTAATTAATTTTGCACTAGATCATACATTTTTTATAATGGTGATTTTGTTTTTATCCAAGATTTCTTCCGGTTAATCTATCTTTTAAGTTATACAATTTTTGTACAAATTAACTTTCACAATATTACCCTGTTAAAAATTGATGAGAATTATGCCCACCAATTAAAATTAAAATAAATAGTTCAAATAGCCATTAAACTTTTGATCCAGAACCATTTTAGCCATTAATTTTTAAAACAAACCATTTTAATCATTCAACTTTTGAGCGAGTGCCATTTTAGTCACTCCATCTAATTTAGCCGTTAAATTAGACAAAACAATGTTATTTTCATCCTAAAGCACAAAAAACACTAGTTCATCTTCTTCTTCTTCCCTATTCTAACTATCCCCTTCTCCCAAACCAAAAACCCAAATAACAATCGATCATCACCATATACATATAAATATATATCTATATTATAGGGAGATTGAAGATTTATTATACTAATGATAGTTTTCCTTCTCAAAAATAAAACCTCTTACTTTCTTTTAAGCATTTTTTGCTCTCCCCTTTCTCTCCAAACTTCTCATTTCCCTCGCCCACAACCACATCTGCACCCACCAACCCCAGTCACTCACAATTGAATGTCCCGCATGACCACCATCTTTCAAACTCCACCCGACCAACTATCTCCACCATTGGACCACCCAACCACACCCTCCAAATTTCAACCACAAGCTAGGATCTGTAAATGAGATGATTGAGGGGAGAGACTGCCCTTGGTCATTTATTTTTTTCCTTTTCGTGTAGATTGAACCTGATGTGCGAGAAGAAGATGGAAGGAATTGAATTTTTGATAGTTTTGGATGAAAATACCCCTTGCACATGGCTTCATTCTATCTAATTTAATAGCTAGCTAGATTGGACGGAGTGACCAAAGTGGTACTCTCTCAAAAGATGAATGACTAAAATGGTTCGTTAAAGTTTAATGTTTAAAGTGATACTGGATCAAAAATTTAGTGACCATTTGAACTATTTACTCTTAAAATTAATTTAGAATTGTATTTCTGAGTTTTAATTTATATTTCAAATCAAAATTTACTTCCATATTAATTTATTGCCTATAATCCTTTAAGGTCTTTTAAAATCTTTTATTAAAAACACTGGATTAACTAAATCAGTCATTTGATCAATGAAAATACAAATTGTAATACCCCGTAATGTAATTAATGTAAATTAGACATATATTAACATCGATTAAGTGATATTTTTGAAGAGTTTAGGAATCTTGATTAATCGTGGACCAAATTATAAAACTTCACAGATCTAGTATGGATTAATATGTAAATTTACAAAACTAGGGTTAAAATAATAAAGTTATGAAACTTCAAAGAATTATTATAATCAAACCAAAAGTTAAATTTTTTTAGACCACTGACTTAGCCACTTCTTCATTCTTCTTCCATTTTATTGTTCTTTCTGAGAGAAAAAAGAAGAGTTCATTTGTCATGCATACTTCGCTGAATCGTGTCGTGTCTTAAGGAAAAATCGTTCTACACGTCGAGAGCTATGTGAGGGTATAAAAATTTTGGAGTTGTGTTAGTCGGGGTTCGAATTATCATCTCAAATTTCGTTCTTTGTGGCTAGATATTTTGAGGTAGGGATTAATTATGATTATTTGTGTTTTAAATTGCTAAAATTTTAAATATTCCTTAAATATATGATTTTGCATGTACAAGTTATTATAATTAATTAATTAATGATCGGTGATGACCATATACATGCATATGAATAATAATTATAAAATTTGAAATTATAACACGAAGATTTATACCCCAAATGTTTATTGAATTATTTAAAATTGATGGATGATTAACCTTGCATCATATGAGATTAAACATGCATAATTATATATTAATACTGAGATACTTAGCATCATAAGAATAAATTGCATTATTATTGTGTCAACCAGGCAGTCCAACTATATCAAAACTCTTTATGACAAATGGCTCGAATATCTATCTCTTAGAGAACTTATATATTTTATATATGTACATTAGGAGCTTTTTATGCTTATGATGATATATTCTTGGATATGGCATGATCTCAATTGATTTGCCAACGGTGATTGACGTGTATTATTGATATATTTATAACCTCCCGACGGTGAAAAGAATTAGGTATGGCTAGTGTTTGCCGTTATAAAAATAAGAAGGGCTTGGTGCTCTTGAGTTGAAAATCCTTAAACCTCTAGAAGGCAGCAAATCATCGGTTGTCTAAAGCTAGCGGTGTGGAGTCTGAAAATCTAGACAACAGCAAGACACTAGTAATTGTATTTATATGATGTTAGTGGACGTGTGGTCCAATTATGTTGTTATATATTATGATATTTTCTGAGACGGTTATGCATGTTATGATGATCTTGATATTAATTCTCTTGGGGACGGTTAGGCCTATTGTTATTATTATTATGATTCGATTTGGCTTCGGTATCTTTTGGAGCAGTCAGGCCCATTGTTATTATTATTATGATTCGGTTCGGCTTTAATATCTCTTGGGGCAGTTAGGCCTATTATTATTATTATTATTCAATTCGACTTCGGTATCTCTTGGGGCGATTAGGCTCATTGTTGTTGTTGTTGTTGTTATTATTATTATTATTATTATTATTATTATTATTATTATTATTATTATTATTATTATTATTCGGTTCGACTTCGGTATCTCTTAGTGACGTAGTATAATGGTTGACACAAGGGAGTTAACCTGCATATGCATAAGCATGCTTTGTTTTATAAGACAATGGTTTTAAATTGAATCATTTGTTAAAGTATGATTTGTTATTAAGCTGCTAATTATGTTTTAAATATATTATCCCCTATTATCCCCCCTACCGAGCTGTGAATTCACCATATTTTTATTAAATAAATTCATGTACACAAAAGACGAATAAAGTTAAAGAGACGACGGGTTCAGGGGCGACGTAGATTGCTCTGATACAGAATTATTTTTGTTATACATATGTTTATATGGCAAGCCACGGCTAGCCTAAGTTACTTTAGATGTTTAGTCACATCTTAATATGATTTTGTATATCTTTTGGATATGTACATATGTGTTATACTTTCGTTATAAATTATTATCTTATTTATGAGTATTAAATGGTTGATTGACACGTGTTATATGATTTATTATTTATATTAAACTCATTTTAGATAGTCTAAAGTGGGTTAGTAATGCTCCAGGTCTTAATTACAGATGTTATCCTGTTAATTAAGACAGGAGTGTTACACAAACCCTAAAATCATATTAGTTTAAGCGTATAACAAATGAAAGATCTTTTGCCAAAGAGTCAGTCGAATAATATTTTGCAATACGAAGAAGATTCCACAATAGAATGGATTAATGTGGCATTAAATTAATATTTATAAAAATTAAATTAATAATTTTTTTTTGTAAGTCTATCTACGCTAGAGAATTAATTTAATAGGCAATATGGATTAACTTAATAACGTGGATTAACTGCAAGAAATTACGAATAAATATAAAATCAACCTTTTTATAAATTCAAGCTATATTCATCAATAACTCTATATATATATATATATATACATGTATGTATGAAAAAACAAATTAAGTTTGAGGCCTATAGGTAGGGTAATGCATGCAGACAATAAAGATGACATGACGAATCTACCCCAAAGCTAATAGTAAATGATAAAGATTTAATATAGGCAAGATTATTTTTAGGGGCCCTTTTTTTAAAGGACAAAATTGATACTGTCTTTCTAATAAAGGACAATGTTTTTGTGAGAATTGTTTGAAGGCCAACAAAAGAATGAAGGCCAAAGTTTTGTTTTTTAAATTTTTATATTAAAATTAATTAAATTTCAAGTATTCGTATATTACCATTCCTACGGATAATCATTTGAAATTAATGAATTATTTACAAAAATTAAAATAACTAAAATTACAAAGGTAAATCCAATAAACCATTTCAAAAGAAAAAAACAAATCTAAAGATACAGTCAACATAACAAAAATTCAAAAAATGCTTAATAAATGGAGTAGAACACACTCACTAACAATGTTGCATGTCGAATATATTTACCTCAATATGTCAGCATTTTTTAAACAGACTGTACAATGTGACAATCCACACTTAAAAATAAATATAGTAGTCCAAAAAAACTATAGGCAATCATGCATAACAACAAATAACATATGGATGATAACATAATTGTAAGTGATGACAAACATTCATAAATGTACATTCTAAAATGGATAAATTGAGGGTGTAGTGGTCGTCGTAAAAACAAAAAACCTGATAAAAATCATTTAGATACATCAATATATAGCATCTATGTGATTTGATGTGAGGCAATTGTAATCCGAATCGCACGAATGCGTATTTTGAGACATTAGAAAACATTAATAAACGAAGAATCATGGAGCAATATGATAGAAAACAACCAAGGGGGTCCGATTAAACTGAAGAAATTGTAAAAGTTATAATGAATCGTACCAATCGTGAAGATTTTTGATGATGGCATGATGCATGTCTATAGGTCGCTTTTACGATGGATAGTCGATTATGTGGATGGATACAAAGAAGTATTGAAAAGAAATGCTTAGATTTAGAAGTATAATAGTGTACAATACGAATTTTATCAAAGAAACTGGCACTGGAATGTAATAGGTTAAAAGGCCAGATATAGAATGAGTGGGTATGTAAAACCCAATAACCTTTGGAAGACATTACTAAGATTGGCCTAGTAAAATTTTCATTATGTATAAATAATTAAACTTGGCAGTCTCTTTCTAATAGAGGATAATGTGTGTGTGTGTGTGTATGTTTTTCTCTTAAATTAGAATATAATTCTTCTATTTCTATAGATCCTAATTTTTATCCTAATTACTTATCCTTATATACATGCATGATATGATATTTTAAGGCTCTATTTGATAATAACAAGGAAGATGATAAAAAAAAAACTAATCTGGATGAGAATATACAAAATAAGTTGAGGGATATAGTGTAAAATACAGATAATTTTTTTAGACTTAAATCAATTAATATTATAAAACTAATCAATAATAGAATTAAAATTAGGGATATGGTGAAAAAAAAATAGGGTTAATTAAAATTGATTTAGACCTAAATCAATTAATATTATGAAACTAATCAATAATAAAATTAAAATTATGCAATTAATCAATAATAGAATTAGTTTAGACTTAAATCACCAAATATTCAAAAATTAATCAATAGTTCAATAAATACACTTAATATTATACAACTAATAAAGAAATGCAACTAATATTATACGAGTAATCAAGAAATAAAATAATACCTAATTTTGAAAACTAGATCTAAGATTAAAATTTACCTTAGTTTGAGCCCTTTAGGTAGTGGAAGTAGCTAGGCGTGGAGACAATGAGAGTGAGTAAAAAATAAGTGTACAGAGGCGGTGAGAGTTTAAGAGAGAATGGTAGGAGGGTGTGAGAGAGAGAATGAGGAAAGAGATACCGAAAGGTGCTTGTTTTTTTTTTTTGTTTTTGAACAAAATAGGTGAGAGAAGCCTTCTACCCTCCATGTGTTGTTTTAATTCTAAGTTTAAAATCTTTCAATTAAACCCTGAAGGTTTGCTCATTATTCTTAGGTACCCTCAAATGTAAGTTTCTAAACATAAGTCCTTGTATATTTTTTTCCCCCAAAAATCACCCTATACATAGTAAAAAAAATAAAAATTTCAAAACCAAGGAGGGGTTGCTTGCCTCCCCCTATCCCAAAGTGGCTACGCTCATGTCCTCAACAAATAATTCTAGAGAGTTATATAAATTTGATTAGGGGTGCACATGGTTATCGGTAAATCGAAAAACCAAACTGATCTGGCCTATTTGGATTTGTTTGATTTGGTTTATAAAAGTAATTAGATTGGTTTGTATTGATTTTTTTCTAAAATCGATTGGATTGTTTGGTTATAGGTTTAACCTTTGAATTAACCGAACGAATCTAATCCGATAAATATATATTATTTAGGTAACGTGTGTATTATACAGCCTTTAATCTCATTGGTTAACTTATGCACAAGTACCTACATCGATGTTATATCTTATTAGGTAACCACTCTTTATAATTTTAATCACTATTCTCAGTCATCTCTTATTTTAAGTAACTTTAGTTATTATTTTTTTAATAAAATATAAATCTGACAATCCAATCTAAAACCAATTTATTGTTATTTGGTTTGGTTTTTTCTTACAATTAGTTTGGATTGGGTACAAAATTTTTGTAATCAATTAAATTGTTTTGGTTTAGGTTTGAGAAGTAAAACGATCCAATTCGAACCACGTACACCCCTAGATTTATTCTTATTGAAATCAATTATACGAGTGGGTGTTTTACCTGATGGAATGTAGGGGTGTAGTAGCAAACCTGAAAATTGAATGATTAAACCTAACTAATCCATTAAATTTCGAACAACAAAAAAAAGAAATCGAATCGAATCGAAAGCAAATATGTTTGGTTCGGGTTTAAGTTGTACCAATGCAAAACCGAATTGAACCAAACCAAATCAATAGATATATGAATCGAAAATAATATTATTTCATTATCTAATTTTTTTTAAAAAAATTTACGAGTTCTAGTGATAATCCAACTCTTTCAAATATCATTTTGAAATTATATTATAAACATAAGAGTTAATTTTCTATACAAAATAAGTAAGAATAAGTATAAAGTTATTATTTTTTTGAATAAAATAAGTGTTATCTTACAATTTATTTATTTAATTTTTTATATAGAAACCGAATAAAATTGAACCTAAAAGTTTGGTTCAAGTCTTGATTTAAAATATTTAGAAACCGAAACTGAACTTACACATTCGTTTTGAGTTTGGGTCTCTTAATTTCCACCTCAACGAAAACCGAAAATACCCTTAATTATATGCATGTGTAAATATTAATGTTTCAATTATAATCCAAATACCTAATCGTAATAATGTGAAATTTTTTTTTTTGCGCAAAAGACGGTTTGATAGTACAATTTTTTCTTTTTTGCCCGTTTATAAAAAAATCTACAATATTCTCCATAAATAAAGAGTGGACACAAACGCAACAAAAAGTTTGATACTAATTCATTGTTTTTGTGTCATAGGCTCATAGCATTAATACTATGGGAAATGCTTAAGTTACATTTAGTATAAAATAAAAAAGTTTTACCTCCGTTAATAATAATTTATTAATTTCACTATTTAAATTAGATATATCATTATATATTAAATTAAGTTAACCTATGTATAATAATTAAATAATTACAAATATTTGATTGATTAAAAATTTAGAATACTCTCTCCATCCTAATTTAATTGTCCACTATTTTATTTTCAGATATCTCCAAATAATTGTACACTTTCTATATTTAGCAGGTTATTAATTACATCACTTTTTATTATTTTCAATATTACCCTTTGGCCTCGTTTGGTTCACAGAAGGGAAATCAATTCCCTTATCTTTCTCATGGATGTGAGAAACTAAATTTCCTGTCAAATTTCCTTTCTTATGTTTGGTAAAATATGAAAAATATTTAGATAAGGGTATTGTTGTCTAAATTTTTTGTAATAAATGCTTGAAAATCACATGAAAAAATGAATATCATGTGTTTTGAAAGGAATAGTTTTACCCCCTACTTTCCAATGTCTCAGAAAAGTATTTTCGAAATTTGTGTTTATCAAACAAAAGAAAGTAACGACTTTCATTTTCTGAGTACTAAAATCCGTGAACTAAACGAGGCCTTTAAGCTTCCACCACTTTCTTTATTTTGGGTCCCGTCACCTTTTTTTTAGGGTGAGACTATTTACAACCTCCATTTATCTCACTAACACCCCCCATTTAATTTTGAATAGACCTACTTTTAAACACTCCCCTTATATCTCACAAACATCCCCCTCAATTAACATATTTACTCTAAAGTAAAAAAATTAATCTATCAATTTATTCATGGGTAATAAATTAATCACACACTTTAAAACACCCCCCTTATATCTCACTATCTCCCCACTTTGGCTGAATTTATTCCATTTACTCTTCTTACATCAAGAGAGTAAATAGCATATGTTCTCCTCACATGAGGAGAGTTTAACTTTAAAATTTTTCAGTGGATTTAAAAGCCAGTCTCCTCACTTTAGTCAAATTTATTCCATTTACTCTCCCCACATTAGGAGAGTAAATATCATATGTTCTCCACACATCAAGAGAGTTTAAGATTAATTTATTACCCATGGATAAATTGATAGATTAATTTTTTTAGTTAAGGTTAATTATATTTTTAAAGTGTGTGATTAATTTTAGTTAAGGTTAATTATAGTTTTAATTACATACTTTATATAAATTACTTAAAGTAAATATGAGAGGTAAATAGGGGGTGTTAGTGATCAAAAAATTAGATTTAGGGGGTGTTTGTGAGATGAGACGTGTTAGTGAGAAAAATGAAGGTTGTAAATAGTCTCACCCTTTTTTTATTAGGAGAAAAGTAAAAGACATTTTTGAAAATAAATATTTTCTCTTAGACCTCGTTTGGTTCACGAAAGGGAAATTAATTCCCTTATCTTTTTCATAGTTGTGGGAAACTAAATTTTCGGTCAAATTTTCTTTCTTGTGTTTGATAAAGCAAGAAAAGTATTTAGGTAAAGATATTATTGTCTAAAATTTTTGTAATAAATACTTGAAAATCACATGGAAAAATCAATTCAATGTGTTTTGAGAGGAATTATTTTACCCCCTACTTTCTCCTCTCTCGAAAAAGTGTTTCTGGAATTTGTGCATATCAAATAAAAGAAAAGAACGACTTTCCTTTCTCGAATACTAAAATTCGTGAACCAAACGAGGTCTTAGAGTAATTATTATATCTCTTTAATTTTTAGTTTTTCAAAATGTAATAATTAAATTAGGACAAAAAGAATACTTAATATAAATATAATAAAAATAATTTATCTAACTATGAAATTGCTAAATTATAAATTTAAGAAAAAAATATAAAATTTGTTAACCTTACACCTCCTGTTGATGCGCGAAAACTGGCAAACACCAGATATCAAAAAAAAAAAGAAAAAAAGTTAACAAAAAAGTAATGAAAAAGGAAAAAGAAAAACACGTAGAAATATTGTCCTGTCACTTCGCCTCAACGAAACAAAGACGATTCCATTTGCTTTTGTGTTCGTTCTGATAATCTGAGTACTAATCCGCTACTGGCTAGTAAACGAAGCGACGCCAATTAAATAAATATTGGGGCTTCTTCTTCTTCTTCACTTTTTTTCAGAGAACTGATCTTTTTCGACCCACCGGAACACGCTCACCCATATATTTCTCCGGCAGCTACTCACAGATAGATGTCGAAGCCCCAGGTCACTATCACCCTGGGGCGCAGTGGTCAGGTAAAGCTCTCCTTTTTCAATTTCCTATTTTCTTTTTATTTACTCGAAATTTGTTAATAAACTAGGTTTAGGGATTTCATTTTTCATATATATATATTTTTTTTATCTTCAACTTGCTGTTTAATATTTTCATCGATTTTGTGATTTCGATTTAAGTGCTCCTTTTCAAGTTTTTGTTCGTTCCTTCAATCAAAATCAGTAGTTTCAAATGGAAAATTTGAACTTTAACTATAGCAATCTAGGATTCCAGGAACGAACGAAATGAGCACTAAATGCGTGTTTTTCTTCTTACCAGCTGCTCGGAGCACGAGGGGTTATTTCATTATCTGTTTGAATAAATTAAGGAAGTTTTTAAATCATTTTGGAATTGCAGTGGTTTTGAAAGCAATATCTGGGTGTTCTGCTTAAAGATGAAGAAATTTAAGACTAGCTAAAATCAGCAGAAATTTGCATTCCTTAATCTGTTTGAATAAATTGAGGAAAGTAGAATCGTATAGGCATTCCTTAACTCATATTGAAAGCAATGTTTGCTTGTTCTACATTCCTACTTAATAGATGAAGAAATTTAAGACTAGTAAAAATCATTACTATCTTTGGCTTTGAAGAGTAGTTGAGGTTTTTTGTTCGTAGTTGATACTGAATTTGCTTTCCTTTACTGTTAATGTTTAGAAGGTGGTAAAGAGGCCGCAGGCCACATCTGATGGTGCTCGTGCGGACTCTCAGCCAATATCCGGGAGTAAACGATCAATGAGAGGGAGATTAGAGAATAATGCTGATAATACTATGTCTTCCATTAACAAGCGGTTTGTAATTCTCTTGTTTTGTAATTCTCTTGTTATGCGCTTTTAACTGTTTTCTCCATATTGTGTTTAGCTGAGAACAATGAATGTAGCGATGTGTTGTGGCTGCCAATTTGAGCATTTCTTTCTTATAAACTTATATTTATGAAAAGGGATCATAAGCCATTTTTTGCCCCATTAATCGTGGGTCGAATCTATTTTTCTTCCCTTTACTACAATAATAACGAAAATCTCTCCACTCCGAATGAGACTTGAACTCAAGACCTCTTCTAAGGTCGGGTGGGTGCCTTATCAACTAGGCTACCCCACTCGCTCACCTCCAAGTTTTGAGTTAAGAGATGCATAATTGAACACTTAACATTTCGAGTCAAGAGATAAATAAATAAACAGGCACTGTCAGATGGGTTTCTCCCCTATCCTCAATGTTTTATTGTTTTTTCTGCCTTTAATATTAGCAGGAATGCTGGTAGAATTTGAGGGCTCAGCAGATATGAGTTTTGATGATCAGTCTTGGTTTGTTAACTGTGTCTGTGTGGTTATATTATCCAGAAAACAAAATTGTTATTAGGTTGATACATATATTTATCAGAAAAGTAATGTTAATTTTGGGTTCATATTGATGAATTGAATGGCTCCTTTGCAGGCTGCGAGGGACTGCAAGTACAAGAAGTCCTGAATCCATTGGAGTGGAGGGTAATGACCAAACTGGTGGGCATGATACAAGTTTGTTTTCCCAGATATTTATTAAATTCTTTACTTGTATTGTATTTTGTGTGTGAAGGTGCACATGTTGGCAAAAATGACCTTAGATTGAAACTCATGCGCAAAAGATTATCTAGGCGAGTACAACATGAGGTTGAAGAGCGTAAGAAGATGGAGCTCCGTCAAAAGATGACCAGAACTATTCGATCCCCAGAAAGGCCAGATTGGGGAAATTTAAGGCATATTCCACCAACAAAAAGAACTAATGGACCGTTGATGATGGATCCTTATAGATCCGACTCTTCTTGGGCCTCAGAGGGATTAAGACCCGAATCCTCGGATAGAGGTCGGAGGACCTCGCCACCAAGGAATATTGATAAATTGCGGATAATGTCATCAGCAAGGTCAATGGATGCTTCTAGAACTGGACGATTAGTGGCTGGTGATGTCTCAGACCCTTCTAGGTCCAAACACCCTACAGCTATTACCATGAGAAGTACCCTCAATGCTGACAAGCCTGTGAGAGAACTTCTACCAGCAAGTACACCGAGAAGCTCGTACATGGTAGAAACCTAGCCTTATTTTATTTATAATCTTTCTTCATCTAGCACAATTTTGGGTTGAAAATCTAATGTAGGGGTGGGAATTTGCGACATGACATGATAACACGACTCGATTCAATCACCAAATTAGGAGGGTCAAGGTTGAGCTTAAACGGGTTAGTGTCAAAATTGGATCAACCCACTTAACACGATTAACAAATGGGTCGGGTTAGGGTCAAAACGTGTAACACAAAGATAATTTGTATAACATGTTTAAATTAAATGTGTCAACCCGTGTAACAACCTGTGTAAGCAAAGTTAGTATAGTTAAAAAAAAATGCTAAATCTAAATTCACTTTTCCTTAAATTAGATGTTGCCACACGTTATGCATGTAGGGTTTAAATGGACGTGAGAACGTGGTATCAATTTATTGTAAATTCAAAACAATATCTTTCGAAATTTATAAATTTTATGGATGACAAATAGAAATCAAATAAATGAAAGAACTGTTTGAGGTAGCTCTGTGTTCATAGTAAGATAGATATATATTAACCTCAAATTATGACGCATTATACTTTCTTATTGTCTCCACTAGGACATATCACGTGCAAAGGCTAAACCTTTATTTACATTTTCGTATGTAGTTCAACTATGTTTATTTTGGTGTGATGAAAATTTTATTTGGAATGACTTTTACTAGTTTAGTAAAAGGGTTACGCTTGTCAACCTGTTTAACATGATTAATAAAAAAAGTTGGGTTAGGGTTGAAAATTTTGATACAATTAGCTAATTTTGTTGCTCTAATAATGTCAATCTGTGTAACACAACACGAACCCATATAACACAGCCCGATTGCCCCCCTTAATCTAAATCACTTTGGCATATCAGTTTTTCCAAGCTTCCTTTTAAATTGTTAGAGAGATTTCGTGGAGATAGATATTGGGTGAAAAGAAGATATAATAAACAAACCTAACACATTGATGATCACTTATGAATTTATTACACTGTACAGCAAAGTAAGAGATTATTACATGTTATGACATTACTGGCATGTAAACTTAAAATTTAGTTATAGAGATAAGTTTATTCTTATCTTGTTTAGTTTTAGTATATATGTGCACTAAAAAGTGGAATCCTAAGCATAATTCCAGATAAATCTATTTATGGTGTGCAATAGAAACTTACAGTAGCTCAATATGTTGACTATCTAGTTAAGGGGCTTGGTGGACTGCTGGTTCACCAAGATTGTTCTCATCTTTGTAATGCTTTAATTATTCTATTTTTAATAAAGCATTTGGTTTCGGATCAAAAAAATGATGTTGACTATCTAGCGTTCTAGTGATCTCACTGCTTTTCTCAATAAAGTTGAATTTGAAGTAGCGCGGATTCTTCACTGTACACCCTACAATCTCCGAACTCATAACTTTTTGCTCCATATTGAATTGGGTTCTCGTAGCATATATCTATACAACATAGGTTGATTTTAACATGGTTACCCTTGCTTCTCGCATGTTGATCGTCTAATTTTCTTTCTGGGCTTTTATAGGGCGAACAACCTCTCACAGTCACTAGCTTGTTGCACTCGCTTGGTTTGGGGAAATATGCTGTCCAATTCCAAGCTGAGGAGGTACATAACCTATTTTTTCCACCAACTTTCTTAACTTAAACTTCGTCTCCACCCTGGTACAAGCCTCCTTTTCTTTTAAAAGTTATCATGTTTTTATCTGCATTCATCCATCATTTGATTATGTGGTGCACAAGAATCACAAGTTGCCGTTTCTTGGTGAATGAAAAACCGCATAAATTTGATATGATGGTCTATGTTTGCATCTATCATACTAGTTTATAACTATAATTTGGTACACTCATACACACAAACAGGAGCAGCTTTCTTTTCTGATATCTAATTGGTTGATGCAACCCATCTGCTTGTTAGCTCCAAGAATAGATCTTAGGATATGTGGAGATGTACTAAGTTGAGCGAAATTGGTATCTGCAAACCAATCTGATGTTCATGGTGCGAACCTCATTACACTTGCAAAATGTGATTTGAGGACTAACTTGTTTAGTGCTAACCTTATGTTTGAATATTGTTATCATTTTCCGTTGCATTACCTGCATTATTCTTTCCTACTTGTTTGTAGTTCATTAATGTCTGAACTAATTAGTTTAACTCTGTTCATCTGAATGATTGGTCTCAGCTATCTTATCATCTGTTTTTGTGCATGTGCGATTTATATTGTAGGTTGATATGACTATACTAAAGCAAATGGGGGACAACGATCTGAAGGAGTTGGGAATACCAATGGTATTGTCTTTTACTTGTCTTTGTTGGTATAACCGCTATTATCACTTTCTGTTAATTGTTTGGCAACATAATAATCAATATCACATTTATAACGTGTTTTTACTTTTCTAGATTATTTTGTTGCTCATTCTTATAGCTGTATCTCTCTAACAAATAAGAACCTAAAATTAATTGAGAAAGACTAAGAACTAGAACATAAACAAATCACATGCTGACATGCGGTTGCATCAGTCAGCATGTGGAGTGGTAAAATACTGGCCTCTAGCGGATCACAGCAGAAGCATCTGGCATCTGATAGTTTGTCAGAGCCATTTATTTTAAGCAATTATAGTTAAAAAGAAAATTCAAGTTACTATATTGAGCAAAAAATTGCATTCATGGATACTGATAAGGGTGCGTTTGGAATTTGACTTGCAGGGACCAAGGAAGAAGATTCTGCTTGCGGTCTTGCCCCCTCCTAAAAAGCGACAGTTTGTGGCTACAACATATTAGATGTTTGCATTTGTGATAGGTGTTGCCAGTTTTTGTACTCTTGATAACTCAAAAACAAAGAAAGAATGTAGTTGTATGAAACTAATAGAATGTATCATGTTTTAAGCTGAAAGTGTGAATTTTTTGCTGCTGTACAAGTGTATATTCTTACTGTATTTTTTGTCTAAAATATGATATGGGAGTGGTGGTGATGGTTTTGAACTCAAACTTTACAATATGAAAATCAGTATGAGAATGTTGTTGACGGTGCTCATAGTTATTGTCTTACTGTTTCAGAAAAAAATTCTTTGAAAAGAAGAGAACAGATGGACTGATGATATCCATTCTAAATGTGATTTTGTTTTTTTTTTTTATACAAGCGATAAATTTAGCATCTAGACACGATTCATTTACAGCCCTCAATAAAGAGCCGATAACTTCATCAATGAAATTGAACTTTGCACCTTATTGATGAGGTTTGAACTAGGGATTTCCTTCCTAGGACAACAAGCTGTTGGCTTTTCACGTTATTAATTTACAAACTTGATTACTGAGTAATTCAGAAGTTTAAAAGTACAGTATGCTCAAAAACTTGTGTTTTGAGGATTTTCTTTCGCTCATGCTATTGAAGAATAATGTTTTGCTTAACATTGTTAAATTATAGACGAACTACGCATGTATAAATTGTAAATTTATGTAGCTTGACGTAAATAACTTCGATGGAACAGAAAATATACAGAAATGTCGTGAAATTTGGAAGAAAGCCAATAAATATAATTCAGGTATCGCAATCTCAATACGCTTTAACAGACGGAGTACTAGTCGGAGACTTGGAGCTCCGACCTTTCTTTCCACAATCATTACCAATCCTCGAAGCCAAAGCAATCAAAAACTTGTTATCAGACGAAGATGATGATGAATTAATGCGTTTGCAGGTGTGATCGGCCGGAAACCTATGCTTGAGACAGACTTTGATTTGGCAAGTTTTGCAAGTGGTGGTGTTCGAAAATGTCAATATCTCCCTGCACCGCCTCACAGGACAAGTCGGCTTCTTCTTCTTCTTCGGATCACATTCTCCGGACTTCTCATGCCTCTCCAAAATCAACTTTTCTTCTTCTCCGTTGTGGCCGGTGATCTCAATTGAAGTCGAACAAGTCTCGCATACCACTACTTTTCTGCTATTGTGATCCGGATTAGGGCATTCGTGAGCTTTGCACGATCTATGATCCGAGCAAAAAACCTGATTCAAATCGATTTCAATCAGGCTGAATTTAAAAAAAAAAAGTTTTACCTTCTAGGAGCCGGTCCTTGAAATGAAAACTTTAAAAAGGTTGAAATTGAGATTGATTTGATGAATATATAAAAATATATACCTTAAGGCAACCGTCGCATTTAAAAGGGAGAAAATCGAGTTGATTGCAATCGGAATGCTGGCAATGCATTCCCAAATCTGGAAAAGCTTCTGTTCCTCCTCCCATCTTCGTCTTCTTCTTCTTCTTTCTCTCTCTACTTAAAAGAATTTTATTGTTCTCTTTCTCTCTAGAATTTATTTGTTGCTTCTCTGTCTTAGCTTTCCGCCCTCCGGCCGGTTATATATACGTAGTGGCTTGGGGCGGAAGCCAATTTCTGATGTCGGTAGACTTCCGTTTTCTTCTTTTTCCGAAGGAAGAAGGAAATCGCAATGGAAAAGGTATTGTACGGGCCACGTCAGCAACGCTTACGTGTGGCCATCTGTCATCACAATTGGACTTGGATTGTGGTGTTTGGGTCTCACCTTACAATTGGACTTGGATTGTGAAGTTTGGGCCTCATCTCTAAAGGGCTTTGCCTACTGGACCTTTTGGACGCAACCAAAGCCCATCATCTGGTAATCACAACGACCTTTCCTCCTCTTCTTTTTTTTTTTTGTGAGACTATTAAACTTTGTGACTAAAAAAGTGAAAAAAAAAAATTAAAAAAAATGCCGTCATAAATTTATTGGTTGTTAGGTTAAACATATAGTCTTTTTTTTTTCCTTGGATTTTTCATGAGTTCTCCCCAAGTTACATTGGATGCAAGATTAATCTCATTCATAAATTTGAGCATAATGTTGACTATAATTGTTTTTTACTACTGGAGTAGCAACTCGAGATATTCCCTAACAATTTGTCCTGACTTGAGTCCATTGGTGGACAAGCTAGCAGATTTACCTCTTGTGGATAATTGGATATATATTTTTATTAGGTTGTTTTGGTTTTTTTTTGGTTTCCCACGGGGTGTCCGGGCCAGCTTTCGCGCACCTCGACTAATCCCCGCTCGCGGTTCGTGGCTGCCGCTGGCCAAGCATTATTTTGACAACGCCGGGGTTCGACCTTGGGAGCTCCAAGTCGACCCAAGGTTGTCCCAGTGGCAGCCTTATACCACTGGGCCAAGAGGCTTGGTTTTTATTAGGTTGTAACTCATGCCAAATATACAATCAAATATTAAAAAAAATATCTTAAATCTCAACTACATAATTCTTTATCTCTTCTATATTTTTAACATTTTTTTATCAACAAAATCTAGAACAACAAACTAACCATTCCTCTCTAACAAACTCCTAATAGAGGGAGGGACAGCTGAAACCTAATTACAGAGGAGAGAATCACATAAAGCTGCCCGAACAATACTATGGGCTACAACATTTTGATCTTTCTTAACAAAAATAAACTTGAAATAAAAAAACTTCCGCAGAACGCCGAATATCAATGACTAAAGCTGCAATCTCCTACGGAGGATCTAAGTCCGAAGAAACCAAAGAGATCACTATCTTCGAATCGCTGCATATAACTAAGCCAGAAAGGTTTATGCAAAACCCTAACAATACAGACCTCTCTAATTGTTATTGCTTCTGTCATTAGAGTCAAAGAAACTGCGACTTTCTTAGCTACTCCATTGCTCAGACGAAGAGAGCTATTAAATAACGCACATGTTGTAGCTACTTTACCTAAAGAGGCTTCAAACGCACCATCACACACAAAGAAAAACCTGACGGGCTCACATTAGAAAAGACATTCCAATTGGGAAAAGGATGCTCAAGACCAGCCGGTTTGGAAAGAATAGGATTTGACGGAACCTTAATATCTGGAATCAAATTCTTGGCCAATAGAACCACCAGAGATGAGGGAAGCTGCACATTTTCAAAGACAAAGGGTGTTTCTAGTTTTCCAAAGGCTCTAACTAATAATGATAACCCAATCAAAATGATCACCACATTACTAATAAAGTCCTCAGACCATTTAATAGCCGAGCGTAGGGGTGGCAAAAAAAACTAATCCGCCGGGTTACCGAACTGATCAGATCCGATCCGTTTGGAATAGTTTTGAGGCGTTTTTTTAAGGCTGGTTCGATTTCGGGTTTTAAAAAAAAATGTAGCGGGTTCGATTTTGGTTTTTCTCTTCTAAAGACCGTTTCGAACTGCCTTGAATATATATATATATTTCTAATAAAACCTATCCCTAAAACGTTGCCTTATTCCCTTCCCACCTCTCAGCTGCCTCTTACTCCTCTCCCCTATCTCTCTATCTTTCTCTGTAAGACTCTAACGACGGCCCAATCCTCTATAGCTCCAATGGCGGCCTAATCCTCCTTCTCCTGTCTTCCGCAGGCCACCGCTCTCCAGCTCTGCCTCAGCTAGTCAGCACCAGCTGCCAACGCGCCGCCATCTTCTTTCTCTGCTTGAGGTAAGAAGATCTTAAACATCTTAAACGAATATATTGATCCTGCTTTATTTTTATTTTTTTAAACAAACAGTTCCATAAGCAAGAATCTGAAAGCCCTAGGTGAAATTATAATCAATGAATTAATTTGTATAGAGATGGACCACTCTTCATGAAAATATTAATGATGCGTTATTTTTATTTTCTTTTTCTCTTTTTTATGCCTTAGTTGTACTTCTTTGTGAGGACTCCTTACCTCCATACGTTAATTTGTACTATGTTACTTTTAAATTATTAATCGAAGTCACGTGCTTATATCCAAACTCTGTAATTTCCGAATATGTAAGTTCACATGCTTATATGAAAAACAATATTAATTGCAGTTGAACCTCAGATTTCTCTACTGAATTGGACAATAATTTATTGATTTTGCTACTCTTAACTACAACATGAGGCATTATTTTGTTGGTTGATAACTTTGTATAATTTTCTCTCTTTATGTTAGTTTCATATATTAACTTGATCTTTAATAATACCTGCTGTTGGGGTTAAGCTAACACCGGTGCTACTAATATCGTTACTGGTAAAATATTTCATGCTTGCTAATTAAGTCCCTCTTGAATAATGTTTATGGGTAATAATATTGTTACACTATATTCAGGGTGGGGTGGTTCGGATTCGGTTAGCCGTAAATTAACTTGGGACGGTTTCAGTTTAAAAAAAAAAAAAACGTGACGGTTTCGGTGCAGTTTCAGTTCGGGACAAAAATAATGCGGTTCGATTTAGGATTTAAGCGAAACCGCTCCATAGCCATTCCTACCCGAGAGCACACTGTTAAAAGAAGAGCTGTTAATCATAGCAAATTCCTTCCACACAGCCAAAGCAAACTTGCACCTAAAGATGATGTGCTCAACGGATTCAATCTCAATATTACCCCGAGAACATAAGGGATTCTAATTGCATTTTCATCTCCATAAATTCTCCTTTGGAGCGATAGCATTTAAACACACTTTCCACCAAAACATTTTAAGTTTCAGAGGGACGTTTACTTTCCAAATAGACTTCCACGCGACTTTGTAAATTTCAAGAAAGACTGAAAGTTTTGTAACCAAATTTTAGAAAAAAAAAAATCATTATTTTGTAAAGATATTTGACTTTGTCAAATGGGTGTTTTTATTTCTATCCACGATATCTCGCAGTTAATCCGCGTTATTAAGTTAATCCACATTGCCTACTTGTTAATCCGCAATATATGAATATAGGTGTATATATCAAATATCAATGTAATTAATAAAATTTTATTTTTAACATTGATTATCATAATAAAAAGGGTCCTAGCTAGTTATATTAAAGACCTTTGGTAAAAATAGAATAATATAAAGTGATTTTTCCCCATTTCCCCTGGCACTTGTCTTAATTCCTCCCTGGTATAACTTTCTTGAGCCTAATTTGTCCCTTTTCTAAATATTCGAAAAATAAGCTCCTTTTACATTTTTACGTTTTTATGAAAATAGTTTCAACATAAAACAGACAGTTATATAAGGAATTAATTTTTTTCCTATGTAGACCAATCGAACCAAACCCATATCCATGTTACGTACTTTTTAATCAACATGCAGTAGTTTTCGAACGAACAATTTATATTTTTACAATTTGTTTTGGCTTCATTTCGTTTTATTCCATGAAATCCAAAAAAAAAGAGAAGGAAAATAATAATAATAATTCAGAGTAAGTTAAAAGTTATGGGTTTTGAATTATTATTTGTAACATGAACAAGGCATTCAAATTCTTGACCATAATGCTGAACCTCCGACATGAATTTTATTTTAATTAGTAAGAACAATTTTAGACAATAATCTTGATTCAAAATAATAGTAATAATAACAAAAAATGGGAATCCAATTAATTTCCTTGTAAATTAGAGTGGGGAATAGAAAAGGTACTAAGGTAGGTGGACTCCTATATATCTTATTAAAACACAGACCAACTATTTACTTTTTTAAAATTCTTTAGTTTAAAGATTGATGTGCCATCTAATTGGTATATAATTATTCATAATCTTTAAATGTGATTTCCACTAACATTGTAACTTTAATTAATTCCATTCTTCCATACCAAAAAAATTAAAAAATTCATACCATTTTCACATACACACGAGACATACACTTAAATCTCTAGTCTTTAACGCACTTTTTCTCCCATCATTCAAAAATTAAAAATAAAATAAGTATCATATATTTTTGAAATCTTTATAAGCCCATTATCTCTAGTCTCTAGAGAAATTATCAAAAAAGGTGAACATCAACGAAGTCATTATCCATACATTGACCAAGCATAGTAGCTCCAATTAGCACATTGACTAGTTACAAAATTTATGGGACAACCCCATTGGCCATAGCCTTTGGTGAAAAGGACCATCAGCAGAAAAGGATGCAAATCATCAGGATGACGGAGGGTAAGATTAATGCCTTGTGAGGTGTCAGTTTCACTAGTTTAACATTATTCAATCCATTATTCAAAATGTATTGAACTGGAATTTAGTTGTGCCAGAAAATTTATTGGATATTGCCTTAAAATATATGACGGAGGAAGTAAATAACTAAATGTACTTTACTAATTATGAGTTAATATGTGATTGTCTACGTCAGTAATTAGATATACTTCGACGAAAGGAGCTCGGAGGAGCCCTACTTGACGGCTAGAGGGAAAGCAGAGTCCCTTATATATTGGACACTTGCTCGAGAATCAACCGCCAACAAACGGAATATGGAACTCGGATTCTAGAGTTATTTTGACGAGCTCTGGAGCTCTATCGCCCTACCACTCTGACATAATAGATGACAAATGGTATGAGCGATTGCTATCTACTCGGCAGGACACGCAGAGCCTCTCTCACATTCATTAAATGCACACCAACTGCATTTAATGCCCCGGAATTCATGAAGAAGCAAGATCATGGTTGGTGACGATCGAAGCATGGCACTAGACCTGTTCTGGGAGCTCTGGCCACACGTTTCCTTCAAGTCATATATATAGAAGAAGTATTTACTTCTTTCAACAACTTAAGAATTAACTCAACAAGAAATAATTACTGCTCAACAACCAAAGAACAACAGAGAGAGAGATCAAACACAAGGTCTAGCCCTAAGTACAGAGAGGCTAGAATTTGTGTAGTCATAGACATATTATCATTGTAATATTGTGAGAATAGACTAGTTAAAGAGATTTTGGTGAGTTTGTAATAGCTACTTAGTTATATCAATAACAAGATAAAACCGAACTCCTAGCTCTATTCCACAGAGGAGGACTAACATATATCTTCATACGAGACCAGCATCATCTATACATGTTTGACTATGTTGATTTGTTGTATTTATTAGACTAATCATTTTATCCGATCATTTGACTATATGATCTAAAATACCCTTCTAGTTTTTAGTAAAAACAATGTATATGTACAAAAAAATTTAAGTGTGGATCGGTCCATACGGACTGTGCCTTTTTACGACGTTTATATTTTACGAAGAAAAAACGTCGCAAAAAGGCCCGGTCCGTACCAGAAACAAACTCTCTCTATATATATTAAAAATAAATATGAAAATCAAATAAACTCTAACCAAAATTCAAGTCTGGGTCTACGTGATTCAAGAAGGGTCAGTAGGGTTGCTACTCGATATGGTTTTTATCAAAATCGACTAAATTAATCTGAGTAAAAATAGTTTTGGTAACCCATATATGAATATTATAAGCTGAAATAGAATATACCAAATTTTTTTGGGTTGGTTCTAGTAACATCACTATAAAAATAAAAAACACCAAGTTACCATACCGAAAATACTGAAATTGTAAAATACTTAACTACCGAAAACTAATACTGAAAACACTAAGTTCAAAATAACCGAAAGTAAATATACTAAAACTACTAAAATAAATTTGACTTCTCCTTTCTCAATTTATAATCCATATTTTAGAATTTTCCAACTGTTAGTCTCATTTTTCCGATTAAGCTTTTAAAATAACAAAGGTCAGTTGATCTCTCTCTAAAAAAAATGCCTATTAATTCTAGTCGCTTGTTTAATATTACTTTTAGTTTTTACCGGTTTAATATTGGATGCTTCTTGTTAAATGTTTATTTAGAACTTTAAACTTTATTCATAAACTTTCTCTTATTTTACGCTTATAACAATATTTTATATGCATATGAATTAACTTTTTATTTTTTAAATTGTTCCCCCCTTGCACATTTAGTAAAACAACGTTTTACCAAAAAATACTGGAGATAATATTATTATCGAAGTACATAAATAAACCGAAGCAAACGGAAAGTACAAAAAACTAAAATTAACCAAAAATATTGAAAATACTGAAATACCGAACAGTTTAGTAATAATTTTTAATTTTAAATACAGATTTGTAAACTAATAAAAGTGGTATTGAGTTTCTTATTTTAGTTTTAATATTGATAAGCACAATTTGGCCACCAATTTATCAAAGTAGCACCCCAAATTAATTAGCCGTAATATATATTTATATATTAAAGGACTCCTACTACTACTGCTACTAGGATTTATTTTATTTGTCATTTTAATTTCTAAGTTTCAACATAGAACTTTTTAATCAGACAAAAGCCATTGGTCCATGGCTCCATGCATGGACAAATAAATTCACGCAAACAGAAAGTTAATTAAGGTGCTAATTTGTAAAGAAAGCCCCCATAACTCATTCTTTTATAAAGTTCATTTCAAAAAGCATAAATTCCCTTTAGCCCCTTTATTTGTGAAGGTCCACAACTGGTTTGTTAATGTCGGATGCGACTCTTCTCTATTATTTTTTTGATTTAATTATGTTTAATAGAGTTTAGTTTAAAGATTAAAAAAATGATTTTTTTTTATAAAACTTGGTATTATGTAATTTACAAAATTTTATTAAGAAATTGAAACAGGAATTAGACGTAATAAAAATTTGATGCATTCGTTCATTTTCAACAATTCAAATTTTAGATCATCATTTCATTAATTTTTAGATTGAATCTTTTGATAAAATTTTGTGGAGATGATATGCTCATCATAGAGACCGGCTATCTTTATCAAGTTCTGTGAAAAAATTCATCAATTTAGCTTTCAAACTATAACTCTTTAGACGAAATTGAACTGAAAAATAATAGAAAAGATCCAAATCTATTAATGTCAAATGTTAATATAGTAAAAACATGACTAATCACTAATCGAAGATCAATTATAGTTACTCGATCAGTCGGTGCCAGCACCAATCCTAGAAATTAGTGGTACTAATAAATCGCCCATATCTTGCATTATTTATTTCGTAAGCCACAAGTCTTTAGTAACGCTATTCCAATTTGGATGGTTTCCAAAAAGTCTTTAACTTCGTGCCAAAATCAGAATCTCAAGAAATTTCATACAAATTCATGTCTTTTTAAGCTAAAAAGGTTGATAGAAACATGATAAATTGATTTTTTTTTGGTTCACTTTTCACAGCACCCGGTTTTAGGTATCTCTTATTTTTAAAATAATTTAAAAATTAAATTTTTTAACGATTATCTTTATTTTTGACTGACTAATAAATAGAGATCATATCAGTAATGTTTAAATTTATTTAATTACATTTTTAAATATGAATTATCTTATTATAAAATAAAATATTGCTTTTCTAAAGAAAGATATATACAAAGATTATTTTTTTTGACAAAATTTAAGAAATAAATAAAAATTAAAATTAAATTAAATATTTAACAATTCCAACTAAAGAGAACATTAATTTGGAGCGTAAATTATTACTAGTGAGAAAAATGGACATGCTGAAAGACAAAAATGTTGAGAAAAGGATAATGATATTTTAGAAGGAGAGTGGGTGGGGCCAGTACAGTTAAATGGGCATAAAAATGGAATCAGTTAACTTTTGAAAAAGATAAGTGTAGGGTAGCTTTATTAATAAATGTATGCATAATAAACCTTAGCAACCAAGCAAAATATTAATTAAATGATAAAATTGCATGCACGAGTGCAGTAGTTGTGGTCCTCTTTTTTTCCAGCTAATTTGCATTTGCATTTGCATATAATCTCTCTCTCTCTCTCTCTCTCTCTCTCTCATGCAAACTGCAAAGCAGTCAAAAACTGGAAAGTCCTTTTGCGGTTTCTGCTAAAATGTCTCCTTGAATTGCTTTAATTCATTGTGTTTGGTTGATTCATTACACATTCTCGTGACTCTAATTACTTCATCACTTTAAATTGTTTTAACCAAACAAAATTCTGATTGATATCCTCGCTTTATTGCCAATACACAATTTTTATAATCTTTAAATTTTATTTCAATTGAACACTTAATTTTCTTTTTTCAAGATCACGCTTTTTTGTGTACAAATACATGGAACATTTAATTATTATAACAATACTAAACACATTAGCATAATATATATCTTACCTCTAATTATAGGATAATAAAATATATATACTCATAAAAATCAAAATTAAATTTTTTAATTTAATGGTATAAAATTGTCATTGAAATAACATTAGAATTGGCTTAGTGCATCTAAAATTAATTTCTAGTGTTCTTAAAATAATATTTAACCATCAACAATAACTCATTATAAATAGAAATTAATTGAAAGTGTGCAAAAATTAATTCAAATATTGTCCTCAAACCAAAAAAATAAATATAAAATATCTCACATCGTAACTTATTTCCTATCACTGTCAAATTTCTCTCATTTCTACAAATACCACATGTCTAAAGTATTCTTACATACCTACCTCATAACATAATCAGTCTATTTCGTCACCAAAATCTCTCCTCTGTCTTAAACCCCCCATTCTCACTATCTACTTCCCTCCAACTCCAAGCCACAGCCATGGAATTGGAACTGCAAAACACCACCACAATTCTCTCCAACCTTAAACCCAACCCCATTTTTTAATCCTTTTAGACATCACTAAAACACTTGTAGAGAAACAAGTAATGGGAAGTGGGAAACACAGGTGGAAAATCTCCTTTCACCGGTCACCCTCCAATCTCAAGAAACAACCCCCAAAAGAATTCATCTGTCCAATCTCCAACTTATTAATGGCTGACCCTGTCATTGTTTCTTCTGGCCAAACCTTCGAGCGCAACTGCGTTCTAGCTTGCAAATCTCTCTCCTTTAAACCCACTCTCTCCAATAATTCCACCCCGGATTTCACCACCATTATACCCAATCTTGCACTAAAATCCACCATTCTCAACTGGTGCAAATCTTCCCTTCTTCACCCTCCAATTCCCCTCGATTTTCACTCCGCTAACAACATCGTCTGTGCTTTAAAACACCAAGAATTTCATCGGATTACAGAGGGCAATAATTGTAATAATAATGCCAAGACCAAGACTGAGTCGAGTAACTTCTATTCGAGTTCCGATGAATCTGTTACTCCTCTCCCTCTCCCTCTCACCACTCGGCCCTCTTGTTACTCCTCTTCTTCCTCCTCCGAAATTGAAGCCCTAACGCTAAACCCTAGCTCCACCGAAGAGGAGGAAAATGAATTCATCTCAAAACTTAGAAGTTATCAAGTATTTGAGCAGGAAGAAGCTTTGATTTCTCTCAGGAAGATCACCCGAACCAGAACGGAGACTCGCGCCAGTCTCTGTACTCCACGTATGCTTTCGAACCTCCGATCTTTGATCACTTCGAGATACGCAACCATTCAGGTGAATTCTGTCGCTGTAGTTGTTAATCTTTCGTTGGATAGTACAAATAAGGTGAAACTTGCGAGGTCAGGCATAATTCCGCCGTTGATTGATGTTTTGAAAGGTGGGTTTCTTGAGGCACAGGACCATGCTGCTGGTGCTTTGTTCAGTTTAGCACTTGATGATCAGAACAAGACCGCCATTGGGGTTTTAGGCGCGTTGCCACCGCTTCTCCATGCGCTCAGGTCCGATTCTGAGCGAGCACGGAATGACTCGGCCTTGGCTCTGTACCATTTGTCATTGGTTCAGAGCAACCGGGCCAAGCTTGTCAAACTCGGGGCTGTTCAGATGCTACTGGGTTTATTGCGAGCGGGTCATATGACCAGTCGGGTACTTTTGATACTGTGTAACATGGCCGCCAGCGCCGAAGGCCGGGCGGCCATGCTTGATGCGGGTGGGGTGGAGTCTTTTGTGGGGATGTTGAGTAAAGATGAGTTTGACTCGGACTCGACTCGGGAGAGTTGTGTTGCGGCTTTGAATGGACTGAGTCAAGGTGGGTTGAGGTTTAAAGGGTTGGCGAGTCAGGTTGGTGCGGAGGAGGTGCTGAGGAAGGTGGAGAAGGAAGGGAGTGAGCGTGCAAGGGAGAAGGCGAGGAGGATTTTGGAGGTGCTGAAAAGGAGGGAGGAGGAGGTGGAAGAGGTGGATTGGGAAGCGTTGCTTGGCTCGGGGGAGGTGAGTCGGACACGGATCTACTCCGATGTGGGATAGCCTAGGTTTTCTTGGAGTTGGGTTGATTTTTCTTCTTCTGTTTTTGTGGTTATGGGGTAATTATTTGGGTTTGTTTACTTGAGTGCCTTATGTTTTGGCTACTTTGGTCTTGTTTAGCTCTTGCTGGCCTTCTGTTAAATGTCGAGTATTTGACCATTTTCCATTTATAAGTGAAAGTGATGGTCTGATGAAGGGAAGGCGTAAATAAAGATTTTTGAAGGGAAATGCTTTGTTTTTCTGGAGAGGACTGTAAAACAATTCTTAAGAAAACTTGGTATTCTTTTAGTCTGACTTGGGTTGGAGCTTTTTTATCTATCTGCATTCTTTCTTGCATATTTTAGTAGTTTTTTGCATTATATTTGGGTTGGGATATGTTTGATCCATCAAATACAGTCCAATCAAAGCATCCTAGTATGGAATACTTGCAGCGAAGTGACCATGTGGACGATGATATGTTGATATCAAAATTTCAGCTTGAAGAGTTTGAAACAGGTTCCCGTAAAACCTCAGGCTTATTTGCTGCTTCACTCGAGTCTTAGCATCAATGCAATAAGCATTCCCTCACACCAATCCTGTAAGACCTTTGGTTCTCTCAAATACTGTTTGAACTAGTGATTTCATTTTATGAGTGTTGCCTGAACTGCGTATCTGTAAGCGAATAGATGAATCATGTGACTAATATTCTTTTGGTTCCAAGTGTGTTACTGTTAATGAATAAAATTTGAATGCTAACTGGCAGAAAAAGTCCTAGTGGGGAAGGTTGTAGATTGAGATTCCCTAGTGGGCTATCAACGTTGCATCCATGGAAATCAGTCCGGGATTTGTTTTGCTGTTCTTTATTTCGGAATGGACGCTTGTTAGTTTTTAATGCACTTCATCTAATGCAGATGATTATATGAAACATCTATTAGTTGAAAATAGTGGCTGCTACATTTGTTTGTATCTAAATTGTGAGTTTTTTGCTAGTAGGTTTGTTTGTACCCGTGAAAACTGTCAAGGTTTGGTTATTGTGAGTAGCAATAGAACCTAGGATGGAGAGAGTTTTTCTTCAAAGGTTTTGGTGCTTGAAGTGATAAAAAGGTACCACTCAAGTTAAAAGGAAAATTCTATCGTACTGCGGTTAGACCAGCGATGTTGTATGGGACTGAGTGTTGGGCGGTCAAAAGCCAACACGAAAATAAACTAAATGTAGCTAAGATGAGAATGTTGAGATGGATGAGTGGCAAGAATAGGAAAGATAGGATCAGGAATGATACCATCAGAGAGGGAGTTAGGGTGGCATCTATTACAGAAAAGATGGTTGAATCTCGACTTAGATGGTTTGGGCATGTATGGAGGAGACCGGTAGATGCCGTGGTAAGGAGAGTTGATCATATGGAGGGAAGTCTAGTCGTTAGAGGCAGAGGAAGACCGAGAAAAACTATAGGTGAAACTATTAAGAAGGATTTAGAGGCAAATGGTTTCACTATAGATATGATTCATGACAGGCCACTATGGCGTCGTTTGATCCATGTAGCCGACCCCACCTAGTGGGATAAAGGCTTGTTGTTGTTGTTGTTGTTGTTGTTTTGGTGCTTGAAGTGAAGAAGGAAAGTTCTCTCTCATCGAAGATAATTGCCATGTGAATAAGAGCTTTTGACTTGCTCATTTTATTCAACAGAATGTTTGTTTGTTTAACTAATTACTGAGGATCATGCTTGACAGTGAAGATGACATGGGCAGCGTTCTTAATCCGAGCAAGTTACTGAATGATGATCTCTCTCTGGGAACGTCATTAATTATCATACAAAATATGATGCTAAAGGAGAGTAATATTATATGATCCCTTTGTTACAATACCTTTTGACATGTAAATTTGCTGCTTAAACTTTAGGTGACACAGTTGCCTGATCTTTCCATACTGGTTTTCTCTGTGATAACAGGGAGTCATATATTGTTGAGAGTCTATGGAGTTTCTTGGCAATACTTGGTTTTATGCTTATCAAGGATTTGAGGTACGTTTATTTTTCTACCTTTCGGCTATGATTTTGCTGATTGTTCTTCCTCTTTACGCTTCAATGTCTATATTTGTTGATGTAACTAATAATTCCTCTAAGGCAACAAAATCTTTACCCTGTGTTTGGATGAAGTAATTTAAAAATTCTTAGAAATTGTAAATGACAGAATTTAAAAGTCGGTCCGCATGAAAATACATTCGTACAAAAGTGAAGCCTATTTATCATGCACTATAATAATATATATGCAAACAAAAACTTCCCGGATGAATATATCTCACTAGGAAATTATCCGTTGAAACATATTTAACTTTGTTGAATTTCGTTGGCTTATGTTTTATATCAAAACTAGTGAGTCAATTTGGGAACTGCAATCCAAGATCTGGAATTGGAGTGAAATTGGTTTTAATTTTGACCAAAATCTAATTCCATCGTTTAATGTTATCACCTCAGTTTGTGGAGCAAACTTTTTGTGCTCTTTGTTTGTATATCATAGTGAATTATTGAATCAATAATGGCAGGGCCATGAAGTGGTGGAAGAACTTTATGTAGAATTATTTAGACTGGAAAAGAAATGCAATTAGGCACCCTCTAACATGCATAAGCCCAAACAAGTTTCAAAAGGCGGATCCAATTGGAACATCCAACTCCTAATCTGCTGTAACAACAGATGATAGGAACTGAATGGCTCAATTATAAGTGTAGTCCTGTTCTTTTGAGTATTAATTTACAGGTGTAATGGAGATACGCACAGATCTGTTGAAGACCTTTATGAATAAATATTCCTACATCATCCCCCACTTCAGATATTCCTCTGCTTTAATGTTATCCTTGGTATAGAAAGAAGATTATATGGATGTTGGATCAGTAATTGACATACCTAAATATGCAGTCAAATGTCAGCACCTTTTTTCATTCCTGTTATTCCATTCCCACCTCATATGACCTTTTTTGGGTTTACAGCAAATTCCACTAGCATGTTATTTTTATATAAGCATTGATAGAATACATTTCTCTTTCAATTTCTCTTTCTCCCCCCCCCCCCCTCCGAAAAAAAAAATCTTGCAGGAGTCAAGTGTGAAATTTTTGTTAGGTAATAGTAACCGTGGGCTACACAAATGGAGGTTGCCTCTTCTGTCTGGCAATTGTTTCTCAGAGGGATTTGGAGTTTCAACATGTCCCAAATGGGGTTTGAGTGTGCATCCCCACCGGTCTTGAGCCTTTTCTGAGGACTTGCTTTTTCTTGATTTGGTAACTCTTGAGAAATACTATATTCCTAATCATGCGGTGAAGCTTTTCTCCTCGGTTTTGATCCCACATCCGCAGTAAAACTTGCACGAACTGTGAGGCCATTAAAGTAGGCATGAAAAGGAAGATAAAAGAATAGAAAAAATATGCAAGTGAAGTCTTGGAGGAAGGCCAGCATCAGGTTTTAACATGAATATTTATTTATGCATTTTTTCATTGCATGTATTGGTAGGACATAAACACAAGGCGATACGCAAGAGGGGGAAGAGTAAGATAATTAAGAGTTTGAAACACTAACCAAAAGATTTAATAGATGACTTTCACACTTGTTAAGAAACTAGTGTAGTATCGGCCATTTAATCAATGATTAAGAGTGGAACTTGTTTACTGTCTTCAAATTTGCTTAGTTGATTATGTTTCAAAAATACTTTTAATTTGAGAGTGTGGATGAATCATCTGTTTAATATAGGATTTAAAAAAAAAAACATATTGTACAACTTACAATTTGTCTGTTCTCGTATGGATAGCCCAAATCTTTTTGAGTAATACTACGCATTTCGAATTATTTTCGGAATGTGTGTTACAATTAAGAGTACGTAGACTATGCAAATGGTTACTCAATGTTTGATATTGTCTCATTTTAACCCTTAAGCAAAAATTTGTCTCATTTTAATACTTGAATTATTTACCGAGTTTTAAATTACCTTTCCATTCAATTTGAGCGTTAATTTGAACAGAATTAATGATAAAATTGTCATTTCAATTAGATATTTTAAAAAATATAATTTTAATTAGATTTAGAAAATATTAAAAAGAATAATAATAATGAAAAAGAAATGAAAAGCAACAGAGAGAGAAAGAGAGAGACCCCCATCCCCCTTCTCCGGGGAGAACATAATATATTTTGACAGAGAGACCAACACGCACACATCCTCTGTTTTCTCATCGGAATAACCGGCTTCATCTTCGGCTTCATTGCGATCTCGAGGCAGAGCTTGGGGTGAGGACTCGTTTCTGAAGGTTCAATTTACGTCAAAGTTCTCTTTGAATTCGATGGTTTTACTGCTATAAAAGCATTGGATGGGTCGAAGTTGTCTGTCGGAAAATTTACTGAGGCGAGGCCTTCGAGCGGAGAAGAATGGGAGCCGGAGATTGAATCGGTGGCAGTGTCGGTGGCGGAAGAGGAGCCACCGAAGGAACTTACCGAGATTGATTTGTTGAAGAAGCAGTTGGTGGACTCATTTTATGGTACCGACCGTGGACTCAGCGTTACAAGCGAGACGAGGGCGAGGGCGAAGATTGTGGAGCTGATTACGCAGCTCGAGGCGAAGAATCCCACTACGGCGCCCGCGGAAGCGATGACTCTTCTCAATGGGAAATGGATTCTGGCGTAAGTTTTACTCATCATGAGTTTAATTACGATTTAAATAAGGATGCTTTTAAATCAGTTGTGTTCTCGCCGGAGAAGGGGGAGGGGGTGTGTGTGGGGTGGCCTGGTGAGTCTCTCTCTCTCTCTCTCTCTCTCTCTCTCTGTTGCTTTGCTTTAATTTTTCCGGGCCAATCAAGAAAACCACGTTATATATACACACAAATTTTTGATTGGGGCAAAATTCAGGAACGGTGGGTGTGGGGGAGGGGGGTGGCGGTGATAAGATGAAAGGGGATGGCGTGACGGTAGTGGAGGTCGGAAAGGATGAAGGGGATGGGCCCATTAATTTATAAAAATATTATTTTTTGATTTTTTTTGTAGAATTTTTTTTGAGGCAATTAGACATAAGAGCTTATTCTAATAATAATATAATTATAAAGGATACTTAAAAATTAGCAATGTAAATTAAGGACATTATACAAAAAAGACACTAATATCCCTTTTTTATAATATCTCACGTCTCATTATGACGCTAACATCAACCAGAAGCTGTTAAATGTATTTAGCACTTTCTGGACAGCAACCAGAAGATACTAAATGCACAACTAGAAGGTACTGAATGCATTTAGCACCTTCTGAGCACGAACTAGAAGGTGCTAAATGCATTTAACAACTTCTGAACAATAACCAAAAGATGCTAAATGCACAACCTGCATTTAGTACCTTCTGAACAATAACCAGAAGATGCTAAATGCACAACTAGAAGGTACTAAATGCATTTAGCACCACTTGAACAGCAACCAGAAAGTGCTAAATGCATTTAGCACACCTGGACAGCAACAAAAAGGTGAACAGCAACCAGAAGGTGCTAAATGCATTTAGCACACCTGGACAGCAACAAAAAGGTGCTAAATGCATTTAGCACCACTTGGAGCACTTTCTGAGCACTAACCAGAATGTGTTAAATGCATTTAGCACCTTCTGAACACGAACAAGAAGATATAGCACTAATTTGTTTCAGCATGAATTGTGCTAAATCTGTTTAGCACTAATCTATTTCAGCACACCAATGGTGCTAAATCAATTTTAGCACCAATAAAAAAAATAAAAAAAATTGATGAGATCTTTATTTTGCACACCTTTAATCAAATCCAGATCCTTGTCAAAATAAACATCTTCCTTAATCTTCTATGTTCTCGAAACCTCCCTGAACACCTTCGATACATCATCAATTAGACACTCCAGCTCAAACTCCTTCAATTTCATCTATGATTTGTCTTTTCTCTTTTTACCACCAAATTTCGCACAAATTGCAGAGAGAAGAACTAGATCCAAGTAATCATCAAGCCTCTTCCGCCTCCCCTTCAAAAGCAAGTGGCATTTTCGTAGGAAAAACGTCATCTTCTGCCTTCCCTTCCCCTCGGTCCCATCGAAGAAACACTTCCCACATAATTTCAAACTCTCTCTCTCTGTCTCACATCAGAAATCTAGAGAGAGTAAGAGGAGAGAAAGAGACACTTTTACAAAAAAAAAAGATCTAGAGAAAGAAAGAAAATTCATTAAACAAAGAAGAAGAAGAAGAAGAAGAGATGTTATTGAAAGGTGCATTAGCAGCACCAACAACATACAATGCTTGGTTTATATATAAATGAATTTGTATATAAACGATTTATATTTATGTAAGAGAGAGAGGGGGGGTGAGGGAGAGGGAATTATATCAGGGTATTTTTGTCCATCAACATTTATTATTTTTCTTAAAATAAATTAATATTATGAAAAATGTTCTTATTATAAAACAAAATTATGAAATTAGTACTATTTCCCTTTATTAAATATGAGTCTGTCTTTAGAGTTATAAAACATTATAGAATGAAGCCTTATAACCAATTGTCTCATTTTTTTTATGTAAGTGTTTTTTTCAATATCTTGTATCATAAAACAATTCAACCAGGAAGTAGGTGAACTAAAAATTAATGTATATGTGTACATTTCAACCGTTGAATTTTAGATTTTTATATCACTTACTCGTCATATAGATTATTCTCACAAAATTTTATCAAAAAAATTCAATCAAAATTGAGTGAACTAAAAAAATGAAGCATTTTTTGAAGTCTGATTGTATACATATGTATCCATATGTATAATAAAAAGAGTTTATAGAATGTTTTGGATCTCATCTATTTAGAGAGTCTCGTAGCATTCACACTGAGTATCGAAAATGGGCAAAGAGGAGTTAACTCACAAACTTAGTGTGTATGGTATAGAATGTGCGGACTTATTATAATCCTAAACTTTACTCATACGAGTGTTTGTTACTCGTATGGCCCAAAAAAAAATAAAAAAAATAATTCATACTAACATACTTTACTTGTATGAAAACAAATATTTTTTTGCTAGTCATATTAGTAACTCTTACTCTTGTGGCATTTTTTTTCCCTTAACATATATACCATATGAATTTGGTACACTCGTATAGTTATTTTTTTTTATCATACTCGATGCAAACTCTCAATTTTATAATTAATATATTTGTAAATTTAATCGTAAGTTTTGCGCATTACCCTGTAAATGGGAATAGCGAAAGTAACTATTTGCTGTGTCTTTTACGCAATGAGAGTATCACAATGCCAACTGCCCATGGGGGCCAGGGACCTATTCCTGGCAAAAATGCAAAAGCGTTCGATTGAGAGCCAGCTTGCATATATATAAAATTTGTCAATTTGTCTCCCCATGAACTAATCCTTTATGACAAATCTAACTTCTCTGCTTTTCTTTATCCGTCTTGTTGGCACATTAATAACATTTGTTGATAAATGAAATAATTTTTCACAAGCAATTCGTTCACTCTCAACCCTTTTTTTAATCACGTTATGTAAAAGGTTTATTTGTGAAACTCAAAGCAAATCTATATAAATAAATAAATACACATAATCAAATAAATGATTTAAAATGGCTAAATAATACTTAAATATGTGCATTCTAGAACTAATAACATATCCTATACATGTTATTATGAGAAAAAAAAAGTAATTGTTTAATATAAAATGAGATTGGCGATGATGGTCGCAGTCACAACATACGCCGGGGACACCGTTATGCATTTTGTACCCACAACGTTAATTAAGTATTTTTAATTAATTAATAAAAAGCTGTTTTCAACTGAGAGAAATAAAAGGAAAATTAGTTTTTAATTGAACTCACATTTATAGTCATGTAACGCCGTGACATGTAACGGCGCCTATTGGTTGACAGGACTACACTTCGCTCGTTCTCGACCCCTTTTACAAAAAATAGATTTAGGAGACATTGGCGGTGCTCTTACCATGGAGGAATGGATATATTGTTTTTTACTACAAAATCAATTAATATGATTGAAGTTTATTTTTGCACTTGTGCCTAAATTTTATTCTTTCACCTATAGTCCGTTAATGATCATTTTATTCTATTTTTAATGTGATCTAAATCAATTTATGAGAATCTGAGCATACAATATGTACATCATTTACAACATACTTGATAGTCATTCAGTATACATTATTAGCACTTTGCCTTCTAACCTTGTCATTCGAATGGGTGTTTAGTGTTTGATGTTTGATTATGAGTATTTAGTGTTCGATCATAAAAATAAGAGAAATTTTTTTAATCCGAATGGCAGCAGAGTTTAAAAAAATCCCACTCCATTTTTACTTTACTAACACCCAAAAATAATTAAATTGGTAACAATTTTTTCATAACAAATAATTTATTGAAGGACGGGGAAATTATGTGGCATTTTATTTTGGTAATTTGAACAGAGCACCGACTAATATCAAAATTTAAGGAGGTCACATGACCATTTCTGTAATTTAATCCACGCACAAACCCCAATCTATGGATGCTTTTACATAACCCATGCATCAACATCGTGTCCGGCCCCACCTGATAGCTAGCACACATGCCGTGATTGGTGCCCGACAGACTAGCGCGTATTCTTACAAAACCACACTCTCTCTCTCACTCTCACTAAAACCCTTCCCTTCAAAACACTATCCCTTTAATACCACTTTCCTCTACATCTAACTTCTCCTTAATCTCTCTCTGTACTTCCTTAGGGAGAGAATCTAATGGCAGTGGTAGTAGCACCATTTCTTATGTTTCTCTGTTTTTCAATTTTTACTACTCCCTCTTACTCGCAATCTCGAATGCTAAACACAGCCTACTACCAAAAAACATGCCCTAAATTCGAGCAGATAATGCAAGACACCACCACCAACAAGCAGATCAACTCACCCACCACCGCCGCCGCCGCACTCCGCCTCTTCTTCCACGACTGCCTAGTCGAAGGCTGCGACGCTTCCGTCCTCATCTCCTCCACCGCCTTCGCCAAGGCCGAGCGAGACGCCGACATCAACCTCTCCCTCCCCGGCGACGGCTTCGACGTCGTCGTCCGCGCCAAGACCGCCCTCGAACTCGCCTGTCCCGGCGTCGTATCCTGTTCCGACATACTCGCCGTCGCCGTTCGGAATCTCGTCACGATGATGGGCGGACCGTACTACACCGTCAAATTAGGGCGGAGAGATGGATTAGTATCCCGAGCTTCTCGTGTTGAAGGTATGCAATAAGAAAATGTGCGCTTCCATTGGCTCAAGTAATTTTTAAGATTATTACATAGAGACCGAATTAGGAATTTAAATTAAATTTGGTAATAAATAGTAATATAAATTGCATGACTTATGGTATACCTTAGCACATAAGATTTTGTCAACTTTATACTAATGAAAGGCTTTGACCGCATTGCTGGTTTGGAACTTTGGATTGAGTTTTTGATTGTTCTTAAAATTCGAAGTTCACATTGAAATTTTGAATAATATCGAGTTATCATTTAATCTCTTAAAATGACCTATAGGAGATAGTAGTTTGAATTTACTAGTTTAGGATTCGGGGGAATAAAAGCGCGAAGAGAGTGGAAGATCTTGAGTGTGAAGGGCTTTTATAATCATAGATGACTTTTGGTATTTTGACATTGTGTTTTCTAAGTTCGTTTATGTCTAAAATATTTCTAAATTCTTACAAGGTAATCTTCCCAGGCCAACAATGTCAATGGACCAAATCATAAAAATTTTCACTTCGAGAGGATTCACAGTACAAGAAATGGTGGCGTTAACCGGAGCTCACACTATTGGATTCTCCCATTGTAAAGAGTTCAGTTCAAATATTTACAACTACAGCAAAAACGCACAATCTGATCCATCATATAATCCGAGATTCGCACAGGCATTGAGAGATGCTTGTGCCGATTACCACAACAACCCTACATTATCGGTGTTCAACGATGTCATGACTCCAAACAAATTTGATAATAAGTATTTTGACAATTTGCCAAAAGGATTGGGGATTTTGTCGTCGGATCGGGCTTTGGTTTCGGATCAGAGGACGAGGCCATTTGCGGAGACGTATGCTAAAGATCAGAATGCGTTCTTTGAGGCATTTGCTCGAGCAATGGAGAAGCTTAGCCTTTACGGGGTGAAGACGGGGAAGAGAGGACAGATTCGGCGAAGGTGTGATGCATTTAACTAAATTAGAGAGGGTTTTTTTTTTACTGTGGGTTGTGAACTATGTTCATGAGTATATGGTTTCTTTTAAAGTATTTTTGGTTTTTCTTGTGATGAATTGATAAATGTATACAAAGATTCTGTCATAATTTCATTATTAAAGTGATATATTCATTATATATAGTGTTATTTTCAATGGGTTTATTCGTGTTTGTTTTAATTTATGGCATTTGCTATTGTATTTAGTGGTGGTTCAATTGGATTTAAATCAGAACAAAAAATAAAATAAAATCGGAATTGAAGTTCTTCCTCTGTTTCTTTAACGGTGTTGCTTGGGTTTTTTATTGGTAATGGTGGTCAGTGATTAAGGAGAAGGGGGTGGTTTTCTATGAAATATTTTGGTGGTGTTTTGATAAAAAAACGGAAATCGGAAAATTGAAACTGAAAAAACTGTTTGTTTAGTTGTAAAAGTTGTATTTAGAAAAATGTTGTTTGTTTGATAATAACACTTTTGGAAATTAATTTTTTTTAGTACGATAATTTTGCTCTTATTAGTTTATTTGGATAACATGATTCTAAAATGTAATTGGTAAAATAAAGATTTTGCACTCTTTAAAATTAAATTTTTAGTTTTAAGTGGAGAATTTATCGGTTAAAACTTTGGATGGAAAATTTTAGTTTTAAGTAGAGAAAATTAAGTTAGTACTTAATTTTTTTCATTAACAAAAAATTTTAAAACAACTTATATTCGAAAAACTTTGCCCCTGTTTGGTAGAAAACTAAAAAATCAAGTTTTTAGTTTTTTAGCAAAAAGTTTACTTTATTTTCACATTTTTCAAAATTCACTTCATTTTATTTTCTCTTATAAAAGTTTTAAAACACTATAACTTTAAGTCCAAAATTCAGAATTACATAAAAAATATATTTGAAACATAATAGAGATCTATATAAAATAAGATTCATTATGACTATTTTTTGAGATTTTTTTATGATTTCTTTTTGTAATTGGTTGAAAAAAAACTCTTAACAAAAACAAAATTCAACTTTTCAACTTATTTTTACACCTTTTAACAAAAAATCTCAAAAACTCAATTCAAAATCTTCAACAAATAAATATTTTAAGTTTTTAAAGTTGAGTGATGTTATCGAACACCAGCTTAATGTGTTCTTTAAAAATAAGTTTTGTTTTGTAAGCGTGAAAAAAGATTGAACAAGACAATGGAGTGAAAGTGAACAGAAAAAGGGTAAAAGAGTAAATCATTATGTCCTTTTGTACATCAATGGTATCTTTCGGCGAAAATTACATTTTGTTGTTTTTTTCAGACAAGAGAAGTGCTGAAAATGAAGGAAGATTCGCATGTTAGTGATATTTTTGTTATAGATAAAAGTAATGAGGATCTAATCAACTTTTGTCACCTAATTTACGTGGAAAAAATGTATCGATCAATAATAGTTTTGAGGATCTAATCAGCCAGCTTATGTAAATTTTTTAATCACTTTGCGATTCATCATAAACATAAATAGAATGTATTTAAAAAAAATGTGTAACTAAAAATTATATTAAAATATTAAAAAATTCATTTGAAATACTAATGGTCATATATTATTTTTTGTTTTACATCAATTATTATATATAGCATTGGCATTACTTTTTTTTATTTCGCAATAGAACAATGCCTTTTAAGTTCAGTTACCAATATTAAATTAGTTTGTAACTATAAAATTATACACAAAAATAGAGTGAAAGTAGTGGCATATAGGCTTACAATAGTTTTCTCTAATTTTTTATTTTAAAAAATTAATTGACTCCAATTAAAATTTTAACAATTTTGATTGCGAAAAAAAATTCTTTCTGCAAAACTCATTCCTATCTTTCAAATGATTGTTGACAGCTCGTAGGTTGACATCAAAAAATAATTTGAAGGAAATTTACAAAGATTAAGCAGCCATAGCCAATAATAATTGAGACATGTGCCCAGACGTAAGTTAATAACAGCTGTTAGTTGTGCCAAAAATTAAAATCCCAATAAATAATTTCATAGACAGGTGGCAAATCGGACACTATTAAAGATACATGTATCCAAATCAACCAAAAATTAAATAAATAAATTAATACCTTGTTCTACAAACTTGTCTTACGTTTCATTGAGATTGGGTTTGATTTACTGAGAGTACTATACCAGTGTTTGATTTACGGAACAATGCAAGACGGTGTGTTGAGTTACTCTTACAAATAAAAAAATATAATTTGCTTTTGTACCGTTTTTAATATTTTGATCAAAATCAACTATACACTAATATTTAACTTTTTTTTCATTATCCTTTCATTCATTGGGGTTTAATTTGACAGGTAAATTGATGAATTTTTTTCATGAAATTTGATGGAGATGATCTCTATCATTACTAGATTATCTCCACAAAATTTTATTAAGAAATTCAAATAGATTGTGGACGTAATAAATTTTTGATACACATGTTCATTTTAGACTTTTAAAATTTTAGATGTTGATCTCACCCGCTTCTAAATTAAATCATCTGATGAAATTTTATGTCAATGATCTATTAGTTATAACGATCATCTCCATCAAGTTTTATATAAAAAAATTCATTAATTTCACTCTCAAATTAGACTACATTGAACTAAATTGGACAAAAGGGTAATGAAGAAGAGCCAAATCCTATACACCATAATATAGTGTAATTGATTTCTAATACTAAACAAATAGCTATTAATATTTCACTTGCATAAGAAATTCATTACACCATAAACCATTTCCAGAGCATCGAGTTTTTAACCAAACACAACATACACAAGAAATTGAACAAGCCATTGAAGGACGAAACATAAAAAACATGAGCAAGAAAAACACACGAAAAGAACATTATTAGCAAAAAGAAAAGGTGGAGACTTAAAATACTGCACTTGATCTTGACTTACGCTACCCTTCTTCTCCAACTCCCATTCCTCTTTTTTCTTTCCCTTTTTCCGACACACACTCTAAAATTGCATAAAAGGGTGATAAGTTTTTTCATGTTAGGTGAGCACCGCAATGAACTCACTAAACATACCTTTTATAGTCATTCCTCATAAAATCAGCCAGCAAAGACTTGTATGAAGTTCCTCCCATGATTTTCTCATAGTTTTCCCACCACTTCATGAAAGTACTATTCTCCAAGAAAATCTCAGGGGAAACTGCACGTTGCCCAATCAAACCCATCACATAATCCTCAAATTTAATCAGATTCTGCTTCGCAAATTCTTTATTTTCTTGGCTACTCCCATCCTTCAAAACACCAATTGAAATAATAGCCTCCTCCACATGAGCCCAAAAGCAAGAATCCTCAGTGAGACTAGCTTTTTCACCCTCACTAGAATTACTTGCTTGGCTTGGTGATTTTTTGTCGTCATTGAACCACTTCTCCATTAATTTGTAGTGTTCAGATCTTCCTGAGTTTATGTAGTTGCTCTTGCCCTGCATGTACCAATAGGCTATGTCTAGTGGTTCGATCATTCTTTTGTAGGTGATCGCAGCAAAGAGCCAGCTAGTGTGGAAGAACACTCCTTCCTTTTGTGGCATTTGGTCAGCTTTTCGTACCAAGTCTTTCCAGTAATCTCCGAGAATTTTTTGGTGCTTGAGTATTGTTTCCTTGCTTATCTTCCGATCTCTGGTATCCGCATTTTTGTACGCATCATAGTAACCTCCCTGGTCCACTGTCTTCATCTTGTACCATTCAAGATGGGCCATGCTTTTTTTAGCCTCGTTCAACTTCTTTTTGGGATCCATAACATATCTCTTGCGTTTTAGAGCTTCCTCTTGCCTTTTTTCGACCTTTTCAATGAGACTTTTCATGCGATTGTCCTCCTCCTGCTGCTGCTGCTGCTGTCATCAATTTACACACACACATACGAAAAAGAAATGCAGAATAAGGCAACACTTGGTTTTGGAATTTTTTTAATTGTATATGGGGTTTTTTTTTAAAAATATATATATATACATAGGAATTTATGTGCAGAAATTTATACTTGAAGGTAGGCAAAGTGTAAGAGAACAAAATTATATATAGGGATCTTATTTTTCTTAAATGCTTATCAAGTTTATAAGAGGTGATCTCTTATACACCCATCAATTTTTGCACAAAGTTTTCATATGGGACTTACTTGTTTTCATTCAATTTTTCTATCTCAAGTAACTCACTTTGGGTGACAATTTCTCATTCACTCTATAACCATTTTGAGCAAACAAATGTACAATTTTGATGTCCTCACGGAGGAAAATACGGATTTATAATAATATTTCAAAACCGAGTGTGAGGTCCAACTGAAAATTACCCTAAGAATGACTCTAAAATGGTATTTTACCTATTTTTCCAACACTACCAAGGTAAATCCTTTCTTACATCTACTTTTTAATATTAGGTATAATTAAATTTCTTAATTACTTATATAATATTAGTTGTGATTCTTGATTAATTGCATAATATTATTAATACTATTATATTTGTATTATATTATTGTAATTTCTCATAATTGTTCACATTCTTTGTTTGAGTTGTATGAAATATTATTATTAATACTATTGTGTTTTTGTTCAAATTTTATGACTTTAACTAAATTTTTGTGTGTTTTGAATTTTGTCCCCACCTTGCTAGTTTCCCAGCTCCACCATTGAATGTGAGAATTATAATTGCCAATTACTAAGTGGCCTTCCATTTCGAAATTTCTAGATTGGATAAGTCTATATATAATTGTGAGTTCTAATACCAAGAGTGTAATAATGCTAGTCTTTTGTGTGGGGGGGCATTTGTATGTGCCCCGTGTGGTCACTAGTGGTGGAGGTGATTTTTGTTATTATTGTAGTAAAGGAAAGAGATTTTGACCTTCCCTTCTTCTTCTTTTTTTTTTTTTTTAAAGGTTAGTTAATTACCTGTGTTTTGGTAACTCCAATTGCTTCTAGTTGCAAGGTAAGTCCGACACGAAGTGGATTGACAAAGCCTTCACCCAACTCCGAAACTCCGCTACAAATTGCCTTTTCCTTAAGGCAGCCCAAAACCATTCCATAATAACAAATTAGATAGTCGCTGCTGGCATTATAGTTTCCGACACCCTCTGTGCTCATCGCTTCAAGTAGTTCAAAAACCGAGTTGGGATGATCAAAACGCGCACAGCCGGATTCTGAACAAAAAAGAAACGAACCAAATGGCATGTAAGTTGGGGTGGCTAAGGAGGTCGGCTCAGTAGAAAGGGCTGCGTGGGGTCGGACAAAGAGCTTGGGGATAGGATCTTGATTCGAAACCACGTGGAGGAAGCATGGGGTCCATGATGGCCGTTCATAGATAGCGCGTTGCAAGCGAATGTCACCAAGAAGGGGCGCTCCAAAAGTTATACAAATGGGGCGTTTGGGTTTTCTGGGGTCATTTGTTGGGTTAGAGTAAATGGTGTCTAGCAGCCATAGAGTGTAGAGAGAGGCAATGGATCCTCCGAGAGAATTTCCAGTTATTATTAGAGGATTGAAGATATCAATCTGCAGTAGACACAAACATAATATTAGTGAATGGTTGACACCGAAGCATACTTGAATTATGAAGTGGCATATTTATTGTCAAATGGTTGAGTATCCATGATCAATCTCTCTCTCTAATGAGCGGAACAGACAACACACAAACACATACAAAAGCCTGTACTTGCTTATGAAAGACTGTAATGCTAATAAAACACAACAATAAGGTTCCATTCAATAATATCCAAAAAAAAAAAAGGTTCCATTCAATAAGAATAGAGAAAAGAAAAAAAAATACTTGATTTAAGTAAGAAGATGGAAACTAAGTTGAGGCATGTGTTGAAATGCCCTCCATCTTCCATTATTTTTTGTGGAATTTTTTTTTTCCTAAACTACCAAAGAAAATTTCTTCATAGAAAAAATCACCAAGTAAGAAGACATCTCACCGCATGCCTCAACTTATTTTTCAATTTTTCACAAAAATCAACTGTTTTTATTTTCCTTTTTTATATTGTTATCAAACGAATCCTAAAACTGTGTTTCATACAAAGTTGGAAAATAACCGACAACAATACTAATTTTTAGGGGAAAGCGGACAAGAAGAGCGATTTGGTGAGATCTCCATCTTTTCGTTATGTTCCATGGAAAACTTTTTTACCTGGCGCCCAAAGAATTTTATTCCATGAAAAATCCAAAAACTAATACGTATAACATTTCACCAAATCACTCATCTTTTTCCAACTTTTCGTAAAAAATTAGTCGTAGGGGTATGCATGGTTCGGTTAACCAAACTGTGCATTTTTAGCGTCAACCGAACCGATATGTCGGTTTTAATATGCAGTCGACCGGATACAAACTGGTTAAGGCTTAAAACCGGTTGGGGTTAGTTCGGTTAATCGGTTTTTTGGCTTTTGGATTTGGGTAATTGAATCTATTTTATATTATTGGGCCATGGCTTAAAAAATATTTTATATGTTATTGGGCCATGACTTAAAGTCATTTTTGACACAAAGTTGGATTTGTGTTTAATCAATTGGGCACTTTTTTTCTTAAATCGTTTTTGTCAAAATAAATAAATAAAGATTTTATGTTTTTCTTCTTTAGCAATTTTTTTTTTATAAAATATCTTTTAGTTCGGTTCGGATTTTACCGGTTTTGTAACATCGGCAACTGACCCTTTTCGGTTTTCATATTCCCCAATCGAATCGGAACTGAAAACCTTAAAAACCGGCTAATTCGGGCCGGAGTGGTTTTTCGATTTTTTTGCACACCCCTAATTAGTGGTGTTTTCAATTATTTTCCATTTTTTGTTTTATAATCAAACAACACCCATAAGTAATTAAATGTGCCGGTGTTTTCTTTCTTTCTTCAAGAAATATGAGCAATAAATAAAAATTTCACAGCTAAGTTTTCTCCAATAACTGATAAAAATGAATAAACAAAATCAAAAGTAGAAAAGATAGCTAAAGCACCTCTTTGTTGAGCTTAGAGAGCTGGGCATGGAGGGAGGAAAAAACTTCTGCTGCAGCTTTGTGAATGGAAAAAGAACGGTTGACTTTTGTCGCTATGAAGTCGAACATAGTACCAAAGGTGGATGATGGCACTAAATCTTTACCCTGATGTTCAAGATTTTGGACGGTACAATCGGGTGGAGACCGAAAAGCTAAGATCTGACCATTAGGTACACGTTCATAAACTTGGTAGCAAACAGAGTTCAAGTCCCCATTACAAGTCGTTTTGCAAATTGAAGCACAAGCATCATGGAGGATACCTGAGCTCACCATCAACCATGCTGAATCTTGTCCAAGGCTGAACCTACAATTAAACATATTTAAAGATTAAAACAGATAGACTAAAGTAGATAAAAATATATTAATGCAATTTTTTTGTTATCCATGTTACATACATGGTGAACTGGCTCTTCTTCTCAGCTTTGTTGGGCGTTCTTAAATTGGCTTATCACTACTATATATATCACATATCTTTGTTGGAAATGAAGAGAGCTGAAGTTGATAATTTTATAGCATTCATGTTAGTTATATATTGGTGAGGGGAAGCAAGTTGAGGTGAAGTCAGTCAACTAGATTAAATTATCCCTTTGGAAAGAAGAAACTTCCTCTTAGCTGCTAGATTGTGTCCTTTAGCTTTATTTAGTCAATGTTCTTGTTTTCAAATTGAAGAGACAATATTAGAAGTGTGAACACTAGCCATGGATCACTATTCAAGAGAGATGCGAGAAATCCGGGTGTACGTATCACTGCCCTCTTTCATAATTGTTTCTAATTTAAAGGCAAAATATATTGTGAATGAATGCATATATTTCTTTTTCTGAGTTAGCTAGACATTTTCAAATGAAAGCCCAGCTTCATATAAACTAGTATCAGTACTAAACTTCATAGAAAGTGCAGAAAGTGCCATAAAAGTGAAAAAAATAAAAATTATTAAGCATAACTAAACAAACGCAACATGTTGTAAAGTGAAAACAGATAATTGAAAAACAAATACGCTTTAGAATAACTTTAGACCAATTTTGTATGTGCTCTACTCTACAAGTCTCTTAAATTCCACGCTCATTCTCAAACTTTATCCTTAACTATTTATAAACTACTACAACTTGTCCAATTTTTCCATGAGAGAGACTACTTTAGATCTATTCAACACAAAAAACATAATTTTCAATAAAGTTTGAATAAGTTGGTAACAGGAAGAAAAGGCTTCAATGATTATACATGAACATCGCATACATGGAAGAAACATTATAACAAAACTAGGAAAAAATGCACAAGAAAGATTACAATATTAACAGAAGGAAAAAGACCATACATTGAAATACTACACTTTTATCTTTATTTCCATTGTTCCACTTCCCTGATTTTCTTCCTCCCCACTCCCCTTTACCTATTCTTGATCGTAAATCCATACTAATTATAAAAGTGTGACATGATTTTTCATATTAGAAGAGCACCATGGACTCACTAAATATACCCGTCACGCTCATCCCTCATAAATTTTGCCAGCGAAGAATTATATGAAATTCCTGTGATTCCCTCTTTGTACTCTTTATACTCTTTCCACCATTTCATGAAAGTACTCTTCGCCAAGAAAATCTCAGGGGAAACTGAACAGTTTCTTATCAAACCCATTACATAATCCTCAAATTCAATCAGATTTTTATTTGCTTGGCTACTCTCTCCATTCTTTAAAACTCCAAAGGAAATTACAGCCTCCTCCACATGTGCCCAAAAGCAAGAATCCTCAGTAAGACTAGCTTTTTCCCTCTCGTTTGGATAACTTGTTTGGCTTGGTGTTTTTTTGTCATCATTGAACCATTTCTCCATCAATTTGTAGTGTTTGAATTTTTCAGATCTTTCAGAATTTATGTAGTCTCTCTTGCCTCGCATGTAGTAATCGGCTATGTCTAGCGGCTCGACCATTCTTCTGTAGTTGGTGCCTGCGTAGAGCCAGCTGGTGCGGAAGGACACTGCTTCCTTCTGTGGCATTTGGTCAGCTTCTTCTACCTTGTGTTTCCAGTATTGTGTGAGGATTATTTGATGCCTTACAATCTCTGCCTTGCTCATCTTTTCATCTTTGGTATCCGCGTGTTTGTACCCATCATAGTATCCTCCCTGGTTCACTGTCACCTTCTTGTACCACTCAAGAAAGGCCATGCTTATTTTAATGTCATTCAACTTCCTTTTGGGATCCACAATGTTTCTCTTGCGTTTTAGAATGTTCTCTTGCCTCTTTTCCAATTTTTCTATGAGAGTTTTTGTGTCATTGTTCTGCTGCTGCTATAATCAATATTAGAAAAGAACAAGAAAATGAGGCAATGTGGGACAAGTAATTCTCAATTAAGAAAGGCCTTTTCATTTCCATGTTTCAAGATTCGATAAATATAATGACCCTAGTGTTGTGGTCAGGCTGCTACACGTGCCCTAATGTGGCTACTGTAGGTGCTGACAGGCTAGACAAGGGGGCGTTCATCCGACATCATCCGGATGAGTTGAACTAATGTGCTATAAATGTGTGGCTACTAGTCTTTCCTAGTAAGAGGCCACCGGTGGAAAATCAAAACTTTGATGGCTTGGGCCGAAAGCATACAGCAACTTATTGAGCTGGACAGGAATGTGACGTGATCAGTGTAGTTGCATTAAAGGGACATTTCAATTTGGGGGAATGGCTGGGGAGTGGGGAATTCTTATGGTCCCATAAATAGGTCATGATTTGCCAAGCCACGAAATTGAAGAACAAGAAGAAAACAATATTCAATCAAATAAAGTCTTTCTTCTTCTGTAGTATTTTTTAAAGAGCTTTTCTACAGATTCTTACTTCCTAGCTGTACAAATCCACACCATATGCAAACAATAGTACTGTTCTTTCATGCTTCCGCTTTAACCCCCACACATAAATTTAACAAGGTGTCAAAGCACCAGATTTCAACCAAAGAGATGTCGTAATATAAAACTGAGTTAGAGTTACCTGTGTTTTGATAACTCCAATTGCTTCTAGTTGCAAGGTAAGTCCAACCCGAAGGGGATTCACAGCGGAGTCACCCAGCTTTGAAATCCCTTCACATATAGCATTTTCCTTGAGACGCTCCAAAACCCCTCCGTAGTTGATTTGCGTGTTGGTAAGATCAATATTTCCAACATTCTCGGATCTCATAGCCACCATAAGTTCAAAAACTGATTCGGGCTGATCAAAATGTGCACAGCCAGATTCTGAACAAAACAGAAATGATCCAAATGGCTTGTAAAGGGGGATGAATAGTTTGGGGATAGGATCATGGTTTGAAACTACGTGGAGGAAACATGAAGGCCATGATGAACGCTCCGATATGGCCTTTTGGAAGTTAATGTCACCGAGAAGGGGTGAGCCGAAAGTGATGCAAATGGGGCGTTTGAACGGCTTTGAATAAACGGTGTCTAGCAGCCATAAGGTGAAGAGGGAGGCAATGGATCCCCCAAGAGAGTTTCCAGTTATGAGCAGTTGTTTTGAGATATCAATCTGCAATAACACACAATATTAAATTTTACAGAAGATCTACAATGAAAATATACCTGCAGTGACAGAATTTTTTGTTCACAAGGCTCCGTTTGATAGCAATATAGAAAATGATAAATAAATAAAAAAATAAATAGAAAAGAAAAAAAAACTAAAAACTAGATTTTGTGAGATGGAAAATATGTTGAGGGATGTAGTGAAAACATAAAGGATGTCTACTTCCCTCAACTTATTTTCCATCTTCTTACTCAAATTAGTTGTTTTTCTTTTCATTTTCTATGTTGCTATTAAACGGAACTTAAATTTTACTTTTTTCATTTTCCATTTCACTCTTGCTAAGTTTGCGCTCTTGTTACCCATTATTGACTTGGTTGTGAGATCTGAATGATCTCTTTTGCTAGGTAAACAACAATGGTTGGTTTATAGCTCTTAATACCTGAACCGACAGACCATCTTGGTAAAACCAAAGGTCGGTTTACCAAGCATATCAGTGCGGTGGCGGTTATGCTTATGTGTATACCGACATGGTCGGTTCAGTTTACAAGCCGACCAATTCGGTTGGTAACCGAACCGTGGCCGCCCCTAACCTAAAGTTTCCATTTCACAAACAATTGCTCCACAGTTAAGAAACACCTTTTAATAACCAAACTCTGAGGTTCGTTGTCAACATCTAACTTTTGTGCGGGATTATATGTTTTGTAGTTAAAGGTGTACATTTTGTGACCAAGTGTATTTCACAACTTTTTTTTTGTCGATAAGGGATTACATTCAGTGGCAAAATGTTGTTTTATCTCAATATTCCGTCGCCAAAGACGTACTTTGTTGTGACGAAATTTTTTTTCATAAGAAAATTAAGTAACTGACTCAAATAAGAGTTTCAAAATGTATGAGATGTAACTTAGGTTGTAATCAATTTCTTGAATTAATGACACCAATTATGTAATGGATTTATTTTTATTTTTTTTGGCAAAGTTTTCTCCAACAGCTAATAATAGTAACGAAAGGGAATTAGAAGAGATAGCTCGATAAGCACCTGATCTTGGAGAACAGAGAGCTGATCATAGAGGGACGCAAAAGCTTCAACTGCAGCTTTGTTAATGGAGAAATGAGGGTTGACTTTAGTTGCTATGAAGTCAAAGAAAGTTCCCACTGTACTTGCTGGCACTAGATCTTTGCCCATTTCTTGAAGTTGTTGTACAGTACAAGCGGGTGAAGGTGCAAAAGCTATAATCTTACCATTAGGTCCAAGTTCAGAAACTTGGAACGGGGAATCTTGATTATTACTGGCCTTACAAATTGCACTCCAAGCATTGTGGAGGAGATTTGAGCTCACCATCACATCCGCTAAATCTAGTCCATGGCTGAACCTGTACAATTAAAACAGATTCAAGATTATAATTAAGCATACAAGAAAACTAAGAAATGAAGTTAATTAACTCAACTTTTTCGTATTCATTTTGTGTTTTACATACATGGCGATCGAAGTGGCTCGGTTTCCTGCTTTGTTACGTTGTTCTTGGATTGGATTACACAAATTATACAGAATCGACTTTCTTGAATAATAAATAAGAGGTCTAAAGTTTATAACATTAGGTGTTGCTTGTGAAGGGAAGGGAAAACAATTTGTGTGAAGTCAAGTCAACTAGATTTGAATATTCCTTTTTGAAAGAAGCTTCCCTCCTACTCTCCTAGTTTAACAAATACATTTATGTCCTTTGCTGTTCTTAATTGATATTCTGTGATTACGTGTATATAAAATTTGTTCTTTATTCTTTTTTTTTTTTTTTTGAAAAGAGGATAAAAGATTAAAAGCTAAAATCAACTGCTAGTATATCCGAAATAAAAGAGGGGGGAACAGACTCCCAATACAGGAGAAGATATGAAGTATGAAAGTTTGTAGAATATAAAATTCCATGGACCACAATTGTAGAAAAAGGTAAAAGAAATACAAGTGGAATACTGCCCTCTAGTTTTGAAATGTATTTTTCTTGTTCTGAGTTTTCAAAGCATTTTCCAAACAAAGATCATCTTCATATTGGCAAAATTCAGTACAAAACTTCATAAAAAATTGCAAGTGGTATAATTAAACAAACATAAATAGAGCATTTCCCGGGTCTGCTGGAATCTTGTACTGGGCGGCCCTTATGGCCTCATCCTACTTTTTTAATTGAATTATTTGCTTATTAATTGACTCGGTTCTCTTTTCTTAAGAGAGTACAAGTGGATAACATAGAAAGTGAATTCACATGGAGTGGGGTTCCCATATAGCTATTACTACAAAAAAGCAGTTGAGTACGTCTCAATAATTCAATGCACGGAAAAAACTCTGACCTTGTGTACATTTCAAATAATGTTGAACATAATAAACTCAAGGGTGAATAGTTATCTCTATTGTCAGAGTAGTTTACAACTTTGAAATGCAACTTCTAAAAGCAGTACTATACTCTGACAAAGAAATACTTTGGTAATAGGTGTACCCTAAACCCAATTAACCTTATTAACTACATGTTGAATTCTTTTACAGTTAGCGGACAACTGTAAATATTATAATATTTTGTCCTTATTTAGATAAGAAACTTATTATTTTGTATAGTTGTCATATTGTATGACTGTGTGTTTGTTTTTCCTAAAATATGATGTTTTTACGTTGTATAAATATTCCCTTTGAGATGAATAAAAATTAAACAATTTCAACCAATAGTTAATTTGGTATCAGAGCAAAGAAAAAAGACAATCCGCTGCTTTTCTTTCTTGGCTGAAACCCTAGTCGCCTTCTTCCAACTTTTTTTGTTCCTTCTTCTACAGTACGGCTAGGAAATCAGATGTGGTAGTTCTTGATAGCAAGAAACCATCCATGGTGACTGGTCACGAGACTCATTTTCCAACAATCTCCATTAAGTTGGATGGTACTAATTATCGTGTTTGGTCTCAAATTATGGAGATGTATATTGCTAAAAAAAGGGAAAAAGGGATATATTGTTGTATATTTTATGTATATTTCAAAATACAAAATTAATTGTATTTTGAAGTTTCAACACAAATCTCTACATGAAGTTTTTACAAGATTGTATTCAAATTGGATTTATATTCTTTGATTCAAAAGTTTATCTTGAAACTTATCTTATCTTGAAGTTTATCTTGAAACTTTTAAATAATTGAATTCTTCAAAATTAATTAAGAATTCACTTCCACCTCCTTAGCACACTTATAAATAAAAGGAGATACTTCGTTATGGAAAAAAACCCGAGAGAGAAGTAGAGTAAAAACCAAGAGAGAAATAACAACAATCCTTCCAAAACAATTTTATGCCTTAGAAACATATAAAGTTGTCCATAAAGGTTCTATATTTGGGAGTTAACCTTTATAAAATCATAGTCGTTATATCCTGGAGGTAAGACGCCACAAAGCCTATTTGCATAGGGATATTACCTTAAAGGGGCGAAATCATCTCTTAAGGACAGTGCCTAGGATGCCTCGACTATTTTACTTTCTTTTTTCGCCGGCATCCAATTTCATTTCAAATTTCTAACAACCTTAAGAGAAGATTATGGATACTGCTTTAGTTGCTACCTGTTCGTTGCTAGACAGGTCCAAAATTGATCATTTTGATCAATTCACTTTTTAAAATGACAAGAAAGGATATACTCAACGTTGGACGTGCTGAACCTTGCTCAATATCTCACTCATCTGGAGCCTCAAGAAGGTTCAGAAAACTATGAGATAACTATACAGAATTGGGAAAACGGTAACAAGGTATGTCACCACACGATTCTAAGCACTTTATTTAATGAGCTTTTCGATATTTATTGCTCATACAAATCTGCTTTTGAAATATGGGAAAGCTTGTATAAGAAATACGCAATAGAGGATGCTAGAACACAAAAGTATGCTATTAGAAACTTTTTAAAATTCCAAATGACTGAGGAAAAAAATATTTCAATTCAAATTAATGAATTTCACATGCTAGTTAATGACCTTCAAAATGAAAACATATCTCTTCTTGAAGCTTTTATTACCGGATGCTTGATTGAGAAACTGCCAAACTCATGGAAAAATTATAAAAATAATATGAAACATAAAAGGAAACAAATGAGTCTTGCAAATGTTGTCATTCACATCCGGATAGAAGAATAAAATAGGAAAAGAGATATGTCTTTATTATCGAAGGAATTTAACACCAAAGTTAATATCGTAGAAGGGAGTTCCATCAAGCCTCGTGGCAATTTTCGTAAACATAATAAGAAACAAAATAATAAAAAATTGCAAGCTCAAAATTATGGATTTAAAAACAATGGAAAATGTTATGTTTGTGGAAAAGGTCATAAAGCTTTATAATGCAAATATAGAAAAGACAACAAAAATAATCATCCTCCCAAAGCTAATATAGTTGAGGGAGATGTAATTGCGGCTATTGTCACTAAAATGAACATGGTGGCTGAAAACAAAAGTTAGGTAGTTGACTCTGGAGCTACCAAACATATTTGTGCTGATAGAGAATCCTTCTTAAATTACACACCTGTGAGAAATGGAGAAGAACAAGTCTATATGGGTGATTTAAGGGTTATCCCAGTCCTTGGCAAAGGAAAAGTTCTTCTCAAATTGACATCTGGAAAAACTTTTTCATTAAGTGATGTCCTTCATGTTCCTGAGATTCATAAGAATCTTGTGTCTCTATCTTTACTCGGAAAAGCTAGTATCAAAATGTCTTTTGAATGTGACAAATTAGTCTTGACTAAAAATGGTGTTTTTGTAGGAAGGACTATTTATGTTAAATGTACAAGTTATTATCAATAAAACTACCTTTTCGGTTTACTTGGTTAACTCTATTGATATATGGCATGGTAGGCTAGGTCATGTGAATTACTTTTACATTAAGAAAATGAAAGATTCTGGTTTACTGTCTAATTTTTTTGATTCAAAAACTAATAAATGTGAAGTATGTATTGAATCAAAATTTGCTAAAAAGACATATAAACTAGTACAAAGAGAAACTGAACTACTTGAGTTAATTCACACTGACTTAGGTGACTTAAAACATACTATGACCAGGAAAGGTAAGTTTTATTATGTCTCATTCATAGATGACTATTCAAGGTACACAAAAGTGTATTTATTGAGACATAAAGATGAGGCATGTGAGACGTTTGCAAAATATAAATCGGAAGTTAAAAATCAACTAAATAAGAAAATTAAAATATTAAGATCTAATAGAGGAGATGAATATGAATCTAACATTTTCAATGCATTTTGTGAAGAACATGGCATAATTCATGAAACTACACCTCCATAATCCCTTAAATCTAATACGGTAGTAGAAAGAAAAAAATAGAACACTCAAAGAAATGGTAAATGCAACATTGATCAGTTCTGGGGCACCACTAAACTTGTGGTGGGAAGCTATTCTCTCCGCATGTCATATACAAAATAGAATACTTTAAAAGAAAATTGGCAATACATTATACAAATTATGGAAAGGTCATGTACCTAACCTTAATTATCTCAATATGTAGGGGTGTCTAGCTGAGGTCCTGATTCAAGAACCTAAAAAGAGAAAATTGGGATCTAAAACAATTGATTGTATGCATATAAGATATGCTTGGAATAATGCTACTTACAGGTTCTTAGTTTTACCAAATAGTTTGATTGATGCTAATACTATCATAGAAACTAAGAGTCCTGATTTCTTTGAGAATATCTTTCCTATTAAAAAAAATATTTAATAAGTCTATATCTTATCATGAACCTAATGTGGATTCTCTTGAAATTTTAAAAAATGATTTAAGGAGAAGTAAAAGATTAGGAAAAACAACCAATTTTGAAATGGTCCATCTTCTCTCGGCAAAAGCTTAGAACGCCTTTGAACCGGAAAGCGTTCATTTCTCAAGTGCAGCCAAACCCAATCTCCTGGTTCGAAAACCACCTTTTTCCTTCCTTCCTTTGTTTGCTTGCTGCACATACTGCTCAGTTCTTCTTTCAATGTTTAGTCTCTCTTTCTCATGAATCTGTTTACAAAACTCAGCTTTCTTCCTGCCATCTAGGTTAGCATGCTCAACAGGTAGTGGTAATAAATTCAAAGGAGTTAATGGATTAAAACCATACACAATCTCAAAAGGACAAAACTTAGATGCAGAATGAACAGATCGATTATATGCAAACTCAACATGAGGCAAACATTCTTCTTATTCTTTCAAGTTCTTTTTGATTATGGCACGAAATAAAATGGACAGAGTTCTATTTACTACTTCCGTTTGACCATCAGTTTGGGGATGACACGTAGTAGAAAACAACAATTTAGTACCTAACTTTTCCCACGAAGTCTTTCAAAAGTAGCTCAAAAACTTTGTATCCCCATCAGAAACAATGGTTCTAGGCATGCAATGCAAACGCATAATTTCTTTAAAGAACAAATTTGTAATTCATGGTGCATCATCAGTTTTATGACAAGCAATGAAATGAGCCATTTTAGAAAATCTATCAACCACCACGAAAACAGAATCATTCCCATGTTTAGTCCTAGGCAAACCCAACACAAAATCCATAGAAATATCAACCCAAGGACCACTAGGAATGGGCAATGGAGTATATAAACCATGGGAGTCTAACTTAGACTTTGCTTTCTTACAAGTAACACATCTCTCACAAATTCTTTAAACATCTCTTTTCATGTGAGTCCAAAATAAGTGTTCTTGCAATACTCCTAAAGTCTTAGTTATACCAAAGTGTCCCATTAAACTCCCACCATGAGCTTCTTTCACAAGCAACTCACGCAAAGAACATTTAGGCACACAAAGTTTGTTTTCGCGGATTAGAAATCCGTCATGCCTAAAGTACTTATCAAACGCCAACTTTTCACATGCATTGAATATATTTCTAAAATCAGTATCATCACAAAATAAATCCTTAATGTATTCAAATTCAAGCAATTTAGCATCTAAAGTAGCAATTAAAACATACATGAGAGACAAAGCGTCTGCCACAACATTCTCCTTACACTGCTTGTACTTGATCACATATGAGAAAGTCTCTATGAACTCCACCCATTTGGCATGGCGTTTGTTCAACCTTTGTTGTCCCTTTAAGTGCTTTAACGATTCATGATCCGTGTGAATCACGAATTCCTTTGGCCACAGATAGTACTGCCATGTATCCAATGCTCTTACTATTGCATAGAGCTCCTTGTCGTAGATAGGGTAATTTAAGGTTGTCCCACCTACATTCTCACTAAAGTATGCTATCGGCTTCCCTTCTTGCATAAGAATAACACCAATTCCATTTCCTGAAGTATCGCATTCAATTTCAAAAGTATTTGAAAAGTTAGGTAAAGATAATAAGGGGCCGTTGTTTAGCTTGCTTTTCAGTAATTGGAATGCTTTATCTTGTTCCTCTCCCCACTTGAACCCAACATTCTTCTTGATCACCTCAGTTAATGGCGCCGCAATTGTGCTAAAATCCTTCACGAATCGCCGATAGAAACTAGTAAGTCCATGAAAACTCCGCACTTGTCCAAAACTTGTAAGACTTTGCCATTCTTGAATAGCAATCACCTTTTCTTCATCAACTTGAATACCTTGTGCACTCACAAGAAAACCAAGAAAAACAAGCTTATCCGTGTAAATGGTGCATTTTTTCAAGTTAGCGTATAACTTCTCCCTACGCAAGACATCTAAAATATATTTCAAATGCATAACATGATCATCTAGACTCTTGCTATAAATTAGGATATCATCAAAATAGACCACAACAAATTTGCTAATGAATGATCTCAAAACATGGTTCACTAAGCGCATAAAAGTACGAGGAGCATTAGTCAAACCAAAAAGTATAACTAACCACTCATATAACCCATATTTAGTTTTAAATGTTGTTTTTCATTCATCTCCTTCTTTCATCCTAATTTGATGATACTCACTTTTCAAATCAATTTTAGAGAATATACTATACCCATGTAATTCATTAAGCATAGCATTTAAGCATGAAATGGGGTGACGATACTTTAGCGTGCAATGGGGTGACGATACTTTACTGTAATATTATTTATGGCTCGGCAATCCATGCACATTCTCTATATTCCATCTTTCTTCGACACTAGTAACACTGGCACAGCACATGGGCTCATACTCTCCCTCACATACCCTTTCTCTAACAGTTCTGTCACTTGCCTTTGAAGTTCATTCGTCTCCTCTGAGTTACTCCTATAAGCTGGTCGGTTTGGAATGGATGCTTCGGGTACGCAATCAATTTGGTGCTTTATTCCTCGGATGGGTGGTAAATCGCTTGGTGTATCCTCTAGAAAGATGTCACCAAAATCTTGCAACAAAGAGATAGTAACACTAGGCAAAGAAGAATTTAATTCGTTAGTGTTCAAAAGCGCTTCTTTGTACACATGCTTTTTTCACCTCACTAGCTATCGCATAAAAATTCTTTTGCCTCCTCTCAAACTTGCTCTTAATAATCACTGGTTTTTTTCACTCTACTTTCTTTTTTTCTCAATTTCTTTTATTTTTTCCTCACTCTCTTTCTTTTCCTCACCACTCACTCTCTTTTTCTTTTCAGCTCTCCGTTGCTCCTCCTCATTTTGTAACTTATGATTGTTCTCTTGTTCATCTCAAACGAATATTTATTAGTGAAACCATCATGTTTAACTCTTCTATTATATTTCCATGGTCTCCCCAATAACATATGGCTGACTTGCATGGGAACCACATCATAAAACACTTGGTCCTCGTACTTATAATTGTTAAAGGACACCAAAACCTGCTTGTTCACCCTCACTTCACCGCTATCATTCAACCACTACAATTTGTAAGGCCTTGGATACATAGTCGTGTGCAAACATAGCTTCCCACCATTGTCGTGCTAGCCACATTAGTGCAACTACCTCCATCTATCACCAAGCTTCACCCTCATTTTCTCTTGCTTGCACGCTAAGGGCTCTTCTTGCAACTAATAACTCACCCTGGATGGCGCTCTCCTCTTCTTCGATATCCTCCAGATGTGGCATAGCCTCAGCACCTTCTTCTTCTGTGTCATATTCCCTATTATCTGAAAGCATCATTACTCGCTTCTTCGGGCACTGAGTGGTAATGTGGCCTCTCCCTTGACAATTTCAACAAATAATATCCCGATTTTGAGTTGTAGGAGTATTAAGATCAAGTTTACCTTGGTTTTCAAGGTTGGTCGTCCCTTGTCTAGGCTCGATTTTGGGCTTTGGCACGGCTGATTTCTCCTCTTTCTTCTAAAGGGGATTTGATTTCCAAGAGGGTGTGGTTGGACTTTGGTTTTGGCGTAGGTTACCCCTCCTCTTGAGTTGATGCTCAATCTTGATCGCCATGTGCACCAAATCTTCTAACTCAACATAATGTTACAAATCCACCGCATTAGCAATTTTTTGATTCAACCCACTTAAAAACCTTGCCATAGTAGCCTCTTAATCTTCGTCCACATTTGCTCGGATCATGGCTACTTCCATCTCCTTATAGTAATCTTCCAGGCTGCGGTTGCCCTGCATAAGCCTTTGTAACTTTTGGTACAGCTCCCGATAGTAATGGCTAGGTACGAATCGCTTTCTCATCACCGTCTTCATCTCTTCCCATGTCTCAATAGGACGCTCTCTATTTATCCGTCAGTTCGTTACTAATTGGTCCCACCACACAATTACATATTCAGAGAACTCAATGGCAGCAAGTTTCAGCTTTTTTATCTCAGAGTAATTATGGCAATCAAACACTGGCTTAACTTTCTTCTCTCATTCAAGATAAGCTTCAGGATCATTCTTTCCTTGAAACGATGTAATCTTCATATTGATACTACCCATATTGTTATATTCCTTATTCCTACCTTGTCTATTCTGCCTAGTATATCTCCTATTGGCAGCCACTAGGTTCCAATCATCGTCATCTTTAAACCCACTATCGTAGGATTCTTCATCCTCAACCCTTGCTTCTCTAGGTTGGAATCTTTCTTTCCTACACGCATTAAGAGCATTATTTGATTGCTCAATTTATGTGTTCTCTATTCGATATATCCGCTCATGAACCATCTCCATCTCAGTTCTCAACATATTCCTCATTTCCCCTAACAACGCTTGCACCTGTAAGTTCGGGATGGCTGGTTGTTGATCATCCTCCTCTTTCGAGGCCACTTCTTGGCTTTTCGACATTGTTTATAACCTGTAAAATAGAATTAAGGACATCCCAAGAACTCCCTCACGTGTTTCACTCAAAGAATGATGTCACTCTGATTTTACCGCTCGTGTTTAGCTCTCAAAAGTAATGATATACCTCTCAATTTTTTTTTTCACCTTTTAAAACTTTTAAACAAATCGAAAAGCAAAAACCTTCATCTTAGTTCTTGAACAGACCAATCACAACCCAAACAGTTCAATTGTATGCCCGACAAGTACGTTTTCACCAAGAATTCAAGAAACAAGATTCCCAATGAATTATGGATGCAATAAAGGACAAAAAAAATCGAGAAAAGGGTGCAAAAATTTAGTCTCGTGAAAACAGGATTTTTGGAATCTTTAGACCCTATAGAACCCAAATCCAAAAAGAAATAATTGCGAATTTTAGAAATTTTTGTACTTTTTTATTTTATTTTGGGTGTCTCGACTTCTACTTTAATCTGGAATCGTCAAAAATTTTAGAATTCAAAATTTCAGCAGAAAAAAATACGCACAATTCAAAATTCAACAATTGAAGGAATTCGCAATCGAAATCAGTACTGTTTACATGCAGCAATCAGAATTAATTAACCCTAACAATCGGAAGTCAACAATTAGGGTTTATACGTAGCAATCGAAACTTATCAAAAATTGAATCTTAGCAACTAGGGTTTATATGGAGTTATCGAAGTTTCTATAAACCATAACAATCGCAATATTAGCAATCAAGAGCTGATTCGAAAAGTGCTTGGTAGGAACATATTCGCAGCTAGGGTTCAATTCGCAACAACTTAGCAAGAACAGATTTAGCAATTTCTTAGCAAGAACATATTCGAAGATTAATTATATTCGAAAATTACCCAGCAAGAACAGATTCGATAACTACTTAGCAAGAATAGATTCGATATTATGAAAACTTCAATTTTTTTTCTAGTCGAATATAAGAACCCTAAATTATGAAAATATGAACAGCAGCAGGTAAGCACGAATTGAAGAAAAACAAAAAATTAAACGAAGATAAAACCTGGATAGAAAGATTCCCTCTGATACCAATTGATGTGAACTGAGATCGTATTTCTATCCAAAACAAGATGGACCCGTAACCCTTAACGTTTGAAGACGTAAGAACCTTGGAATTACGTGAAGTTGATGGAGGTGGAACTTCGACCTAATCCCTAAGACGAGAATGAACCTTGGTATAGTCAAAGACAAACAATCAATCGATGGGTTAATTGATTGCTAAGACGATGAACAATAAGAATTTTATTATAGCTGTTCGATATGTTCTTAGAACATAAGAGGTGAAAACACTCTAAATTTGTATTAATCAAAAGGCTGCTCAAACAAAAGAGTTAGCTCCTTTAAATAGGAGTAATTAAATCTACTAGATCTAAGAAAATAAACAAAAACAAAATTTAATGGGGTTTCCACTTAATTGGGACCAAACAAAGCTAAAACATAACATAAACATAAAATAAATAAAGACTAGCCCAGCGCATTATTAACTACACGTTTTTAACTCTTTTTGCCTTGGGCTTGCAATGTAACATCTTCAATTGGGCCTTTAAGCAATATTTTTCATTCTTGAGCCCGATCTTCTTCAACGTTCCTCCATGCTTTAGTTTTGCTCATCATCTCTTGGACCATGGTCATAAGTACCTCTTTAATGTTCTTGGCTCTAGCTCAAGTGATTGGGACACTTGGACCCGAATGGGATAGGCATAGCCTTCACACCATGATCCAACTCCAGTGCTATTCTTGGGCTTGTAATGGAAGAAACATGATAACAAAACTAGGAAAAAAATGCACAAGAAAGATTACAACATTAACAGAAGGAAAAAGACCGAACATTGAAATACTACACTTTCATCTTTATTTCCATTGTTCCACTACCCTGATTTTCTTCCTCTCCACTCCCCTTTACCTATTCTAGATCGTAAATCAGTACTAATTATAAAAGTGTGACATGATTTTTCATATTAGAAGAGCACCACGGACTCACTAAATATACCCGTCACGCTCATTCCTCATAAATTTTGCCAGCAAAGAATTATATGAAATTCCTATGATTCCCTCTTTGTACTCTTTATACTCTTTCCACCATTTCATAAAAGTACTATTTGCCAAGAAAATTTCAGGGGATACTGAACAGTTTCTTATCAAACCCATTACATAATCCTCAAATTCAATAAGATCAAGTGTTGCCAAATTTTTATTTGCTTGGCTACTCTCTCCATTCTTCAAAACTCCAAAGGAAATTACAGCCTCCTCCACATGTGCCCAAAAGCAAGAATCCTCGGTAAGACTAGCTTTTTCCCTCTCGTTCGGATAACTTGTTTGGCTTGGTGGTTTTTTGACATCATTGAACCATTTTTCCATCAATTTGTAGTGTTTGAATTTTTCAGATCTTTCAGAATTTATGTAGTCTCTCTTGCCTCGCATGTAGAAATCGGCTATGTCTAACGGCTCGACCATTCTTCTGTGGTTGGTGCCTGCATAGAGCCAGCTGGTCCGGAAGGACACTGCTTCCTTCTGTGGCATTTGGTCAGCTTCTTCTACCATGTGTTTCCAGTATTGTGTGAGGATTATTTGATGCCTTACAATCTCTGCCTTGCTCATCTTTTCATCTTTGGTACCCGCGTGTTTGTACCCGTCGTAGTATCCTCCCTGGTTCACTGTCACCTTCTTGTACCACTCAAGAAAGACATTGCTTATTTTAATGTTATTCAACTTCCTTTTGGGATCCACAATGTTTCTCTTGCGTTTTAGAATGTTCTCTTGCCTCTTTTCCAATTTTTCTATGAGAGTTTTTGTGTCATTGTTCTGCTGCTGCTGTCATCAATAATAGAAAAGAACAAGAAAATGAGGCAATGTCGGACTAGTAATTCTCAATTAAGAAGGGCTTTTTCATTTCCATATTTCAAGATTCGATAAATATAATGACCCTAGTGTTGTGGTCGGGCTGCTACTTGTGCCCTAATGTGGCTACTGTAGGTGCTGACAGGCTAGACAAGGGGGCGTTCATCCGACATGGTCCGGATGAGTTGAACCGATGTGCTATAAATGTGTGGTTACTATTCTTTCCTAGTAAGAGGCCACTGGTGGAAAATCAAAACTTTGATGGCTTGGGCCGAAAGCGTACAGCAACTTTTTGAACTGGACAGGCATGTGACATGATCAGGGTAGTTGCATTAAAGGGACATTTCAATTTGGGGGAATGGCAGGGGAGTGGGGAATTCTTATGGTCCCATAAATAGGTCATGATTTGCCAAGCCATGAAATTGAAGAACAAGAAGAAAACAATATTCAATCAAATAAAGTCTTTCTTCTCCCGTAATATTTTTTACAGAGCTTTTGTACAGATTCTTACTTCCTAGCTGTACAAATCCACACCATATGCAAACAATAGTACTGTTCTTTCATGCTTCCGCTTTAACCCCCACACATAAATTTAACAAGGTGTCAAAGCACCAGATTTCAACCAAACAGATGTCGTAATATAAAACTGAGTTAGAGTAACCTGTGTTTTGATAAGTCCAATTGCTTCTAGTTGCAAGGTAAGTCCAACCCGAAGGGGATTCACAGCGGAGTCACCCATCTTTGAAATCCCTTCACATATAGCATTTTCCTTGAGACGCTCCAAAACCCCTCCGTAGATGATTTGCGTATTGGTAATATCAATATTTCCAACATTCTTGGATCTCATTGCCACCATAAGTTCAAAAACTGATTCGGGCTGATCAAAATGTGCACAGCCAGATTCTGAGCAAAACAGAAATGAACCAAATGGCTTGTAAAGGGAGATGAATAGTTTGGGGATAGGATCATGGTTTGAAACTACGTGGAGGAAACATGAAGGCCATGATGAACGCTCCGATATGGCCTTTTGGAAGTTAATGTCACCGAGAAGGGGTGAGCCGAAAGTGATGCAAATGGGGCGTTTGAACGGCTTTGAATAAACGGTGTCTAGCAGCCATAAGGTGAAGAGGGAGGCAATGGATCCCCCAAGAGAGTTTCCAGTTATGAGCAGTGGTTTTGAGATATCAATCTGCAATAACAGACAATATTAAATTTTACAGAAGATCTGCAATGAAAATATACCTTCAGTGACAGAATTCTTTGTTCACAAGGCCCCGTTTGATAGCAATATAGAAAATGATAAATAAATAAAAAAGAATAAAAAACTAGTTTTTGTAAGATGGAAAATAAGTTGAGAGATGTAGTGAAAACATAAAGGATGACTACTTCCTTCAACTTATTTTCCATCTTGTTACCCAAATTAGTTGTTTTTCTTTTTATTTTCTATGTTACCATCAAACAAAACCTAAATTTTACTTTTTTCATTTTCCATTTCACTCTTGCTAAGTTTGCACTCTTGTTACCCATTATTGACTTGGTTGTGAGATCTGAATGATCTCTTTTGCTAGGTAAACAACAATGGTTGGTTTATAGCTCTTAATACCTGAACCGACAGACCTTCTTGGTAAAACCAAATGTCGGTTTACCAAGCATATCGGTGCGGTGGCGGTTATGCTTATGTGTATACCGACATGGTCGGTTCAGTTTACAAGCCGACCAATTCGGTTGGTTACCGAACCGTGGCCGCCTCTAACCTAAAGTATCCATTTCACAAACAATTGCTCCACAGTTAAGAAACACCTTTTAGTAACCAAACTCGGAGGTTCGTTGTCAACATCGAACTTTTGTGATGGATTATATGTTTTGTCGTTAAAGGTGTACATTTGTGACCAAGTGTATTTCACCATCTTTTTTTTGTCGATGAAGGATTACAGTCAGTGGCAAAATGTTGTTTTGTCTCAATATTCTGTCGCCAAAGTACTTTGTTGTGACAAATTTTTTTTTCATAAGAAAATTAAGTCACTGACTCAAGTAAGAGTTTCAAAATGTATGAGATGTAACTTAGGTTGTAATCAATTTCTTGAATTAATGACACCAATTATGTAATGGATTTATTTATTTTTTGTGGCAAAGTTTTCTCCAACAGCTAATAATAGTAACGAAAGGGAATTAGAAGAGATAGCTCAATAAGCACCTGATCTTGGAGAACAGAGAGCTGATCATAGAGGGACGCAAAAGCTTCAACTGCAGCTTTGTTAATGGAAAAATGAGAGTTGACTTTAGTAGCTACGAAGTCAAAGAAAGTTCCCACTGTACTTGCTGGCACTAGATCTTTGCCCATTTCTTGAAGTTGTTGTACAGTACAAGCGGGTGAAGGTGCAAAAGCTATAATCTTACCATTTGGTCCAAGTTCAGAAACTTGGAGCGGCGAATCTTGATTATTACTGGCCTTACAAATTGCACTCCATGCGTTGTGGAGGAGATTTGAGCTCACCATCACATCCGCTAAATCTAGTCCATGGCTGAACCTGTACAATTAAAACATATTCAAGATTATAATTAAACATACAAGAAAACTAAGAAATCATATTAATTAACGCAATTTTTTTTTTGTATTCGTTTTGTGTGTTACATGCATGGTGATCGAAGTGGCTCAGTTGCTTTGCTTTGTTACGTTGTTCTTGGATTGGATTACACAAATTAAAGTGTCATTCTTGAATAATAAATAAGAGGCCTAAAGTTTCATTTTTTAACATTATTAAATAGTGTTATCCGTGAAGGGGAGAGAAAGCAATTTGTGTGAAGCAACCTTTTTGAAAGAAACTTCCCTCCTACTCTCCGAGTTCAACAAATACATTTATGTTCTTTGCTGTTCTTGATTGATATTCTGTGAATACGTGTACATAAAATTAGTTCTTTATTCTTATTCTGCAATACAGGAGAAGATATGAAGTATGAAAGTTTGCAGAATATGAAATACCATGGACCAGAATTGAAGAAAAAGGTAAAAGAAATACATTTATGCTCTTTGCTGTTCTTGATTGATATTATGTGAATACGTGTACATAAAATTTGTTCTTTATTCTTATTCTGCAATACAGGAGAAGATGTGAAGCATGAAAGTTCGCAGAATATGAAATACCATGGACCACAGTTGAAGAAGAAGGTAAAAGAAATACAAGTGGACTACTGCCCTCTAGTTTTGAAATGTATTTTTCTTGTTCTGAGTTTTCAAAGCATTTTCCAAACAAAGGTCATCTTCATATAGGCTAAATTCAGTACAAAACCTTATAAAAAATTGCAAGTGGTATAATTAAGCAAACATAAATAGAGCATTTCCCGGGTCTGCTGGAATCTTGTACTGGGCGAACCGTATGGCCTCATCTTTTTTTTTTAATTGAATTAATTGCTTATTAATTGACTCGGTTCTCTTTTCTTATGAGAGCACAAGTGGATAATATAGAAAATGAATTCACATGGAGTGGGGTTCCCATATAGCTATTACTACAAAAAGGCAGTTGAGTCTAAAAAATTCAATGAACGGAAAAATGCATTCTGATGGAATTGGTCCCGTTGTCCCCCTAGAATGTAAACTCTGGCCTTGTGTACATTTCAAATAATGTTGAACCTAATAAACTCAAGGGTGAACAATTATCACCATTGTTAGAGTAATCTACGACCAGGGGCGGAGGCACGTGAGGGCGAGGTGGGGCCATGGACTTAAAAAAAATAAAATTTGAGAGTATAGTATTTAGTGTGTGAGAAGGGAAAATGTAGGAGCCATTGTGTAAGTGGAGTAAGGTTTTGGGCGAGGGGGTTGGACGAGATTAAATGAAAAATTTCAGGGGGAGTTGTTGTATTATAGACTAGAATAGTAAAGCTAGGTAATTTTTTTGGGCGGGGGTGTATTGTCTAGGTAATTGTATAAGTTCAAAGTGTGAGTTTGTAATATAGATTTAGGTTGTAACTTACAGGAACGTAGCAGCCTTAGCAGTCCACGTCTTTCTCCCCTTTCTTCTTCTTCAAGGTTTTTTTTTTTTGAAACACAATCTCTATTTTTTTTGGCAGTAGTAACTAGCAGTGCAATAGCTCCTCTTTCTATCTTCATTCTTTATTTATTCTGCTATTTTAGGTTAGATTTCTTTTTTATAATCTTATACATTTTGTTTTAAAATTTTGAATATTAAGAATTATGTGTTTTAATGTTGATTTATTTATTAGATTGTTAAATATTGATATTAAATTTGATTATTGAGGTTGATTTGCTTATTAAATTGTTAAATATTGATATTAAATTTGATTATTGAGGTTAATTTTCTTATTAGATTATTATTTGATAAATTAATATTTAGATTAATATATGTTTTTGTTGGTTATAGTAGGTTGAATATTGAGTTGATAAATATATTTCAAAATATATAATTAATTTTAGTATATCATTTTTAACTTTTCTGAAATAACGAATCAGAATGGAGAAACATTTTAGTAAAAAATTGGCCCGTAAACATAATTATTGAGTTTGATTTGGCTTAAAAAAAAATTGCCCCCCCTGAAAATTATTCCTAGCTCCGCGGCTGTCTACAACTTTAAAATGCAACTTTTAAAAGCAGTACTATGCTTTGAGAAAGAAATACTTTGGTAATAGGTGTAGCCTAAACCCAATTAACCTTATTAAATACATGTTGAATTCTTTTACAGTTAGCGTACAACTGTAAATATTCTAATATTGTGTCATTGTTTAGATAGGAAACTAATTATTTTGTAAAGTTGTCAGATTGTATAGCTATGTATTTGTTTTTCCTAAAATAGGCTGTTTTTTCGTTGTATAAATATTCTCTTTGAGATGAATAAAAATTAAACAATTTCAACCAATAGTTAATTTGGTATCAGAGCAGAGAAAAAAGACAATTCCTTGTTCTTTCTTGGCTGAAACCCTCGTCGCCTTCTTCCAACTTTTTTTGTTCCTTCTTCTACATCATGGCTGGGAAATCAGATGTGGTAGTTCTTGACAGTAAGAAACCATCCATGGTGACTGTTCACGAGACTCATTTTCCAACAATCTCCATTAAGTTGGATGGTACTAATTATCGTGTTTGGTATCAAATTATGGAGATGTATATTGCTAAAAAAAAGGAAGAAGGGATATATTGTTGTATATTTTATGTATATTTCAAAATACAAAACTAATTGTATTTTGAAGTTTCAACACAAATCTCTACATGAAGTTTTTACAAGATTGTATTCAAACTGGATTTATATTCTTTCATTCAAAAGTTTATCTTGAAGCTTATATTATCTTGAAGCTTATATTATCTTAAAGCTTATCTTGAAACTTCTAGATAATTGAATTCTTCAAAATTAATTAAGAATTCACTTCCACCTCCTTAGCACACTTATAAATAGAATGAGATACTTGGTTTTGGAAAAAAAAAAGAGAGAGAAGTAGAGTAAAAAAAAGAGAGAAATAACAACAATCCTTCCAAAACATTTTTGTGCCTGAGAAACATATAAAGTTGTCCATAAATGTTCTATATTTAGGAGTTAACCCTTATAGAATCATAGTCGCTGTATCCTAGAGGTAAAACGCCACAAAGCCTGTTTGCATAGGGATATTATCCTAGAGGGGCAAAATCATCTCTTAAGGACAATGCCTAGCATGCCTCGACTATTTTAATTTATTTTTTCACCCGCATCCAATTTCATTTCAAATTTCTCTAACAATCTCAGGACAAGATTATGGATACTGCTTTATTAGTTACTCGTTTGTTGCTAGACACGTCCAAAATTGATCATTTTGATGGATTCATTTTCGACAATGACAAGAAAGGATATACTCAAAGTTGGACGTGCTGAACCTTGCTCAATATCTTACTCATCCGAAGCCTCAAGAAGGTTCAGAATACTATGAGGTAACTATATAGAATTGGAAAAATGGTAACAAGGTATGTCACCACATGATTCTAAGCACTTTATTTAATGAGCTTTTCGATATTTATTGCTCATACAAATCTGCTTGTGAAATTTGGGAAAGCTTGTATAAGAAATACGCAATAGAGGATGCTAGAACACAAAAGTAAGCTATTAGAAACTTCTTAAAATTCCAAATGACTGAGGAAAAAATATTTCAATTCAATTTATTGAATTTCACATGCTAGTTAATGATCACCTTCAAAATGAAAACATATCTCTTCCTGAAGCTTTTATTACCGGATGCTTGATTGAGAAACTGCCGGGCTCATGAAAAGATTATAAAAATAATATGAAACATAAAAGGAAACAAATGAGTCTTGAAGATGTTATCATTCACATCCAGATAGAAGAACAAAATAGAAAAAGAGATATGTCTTTATTATCGAAGGAATTTAACACCAAAGTTAATATCATGAAAGGGAGTTCCAGCAAGCCTCGTGGCGATTTCCGTAAACATAATAAGAAACAAAATAATAAATTTGCAAGCTCAAAATTCTGGATTTAAAAAGAAAGGAAAATGTTACGTTTGTGGAAAAGGTCATAAAGCTTTCTAATGTAAATATAGAAAAGACAACAAAAATAATCATCCTCCCAAAGCTAATATAGTTGAGGGAGATGTCACTGCGACTATTGTCACTGAAGTGAACATGGTGGCTGAAAACAAAAGTTGGGTAGTTGACTCTGGAGCTACCAAACATATTTGTGCTGATAGAGAATCCTTCTTAAATTACATACCTGTGAGAAATAGAGAAGAATAAGTCTATATGGGTGATTTAAGGGCTATCCCAGTCCTTGGCAAAGGAAAAGTTCTTCTCAAGTTAACATCTGGAAAAACTTTTTCATTACGTGATGTCCTTCATGTTCCTGAGATTCATAAGAATCTTGTGTCCGTATCTTTACTCGAAAAAGCTAGTATTAAAATGTCTTTTGAATATGACAAATTAGTCTTGACTAAAAATGATGTTTTTGTGGGAAAAGGATACACTAGTCAAGGACTATTTATGTTAAATGTACACGATATTATCAATAAAACTACATTTTTGGTTTACTTGGTTGACTCTATTGATATATAGCATGGTAGGCTAGGTCATGTGAATTACTTTTATATTAAAAAAATGAAAGATTCTAGTTTACTGTCTAATTTTTCTGATTCAAAAACTAATAAATGTGAAGTATGTATTGAATCAAAATTTTCTAAAAAGACATGTAAACTAGTACAAAGAGAAACTGAATTACTTGAGTTAATTCACAGTGACTTAAGTGACTTAAAGCATACTATGACCAGGGAAGGTAAGTTTTATTATGTCTCATTCATAGATGATTATTCAAGGTACATAAAAGTGTATCTATTGAGACATAAAGATGAGGCATGTGAGACGTTTGCAAAATATAAATCGAAAGTTGAAAACCAACTAAATAAGAAAATTAAAATATTAAGATTTAATAGAGGAGATGAATATGAATCTAACATTTTTCATGCATTTTGTGAAGAACATGGCATAATTCATGAAACTACACCTCCATACTCACTTGAATCAATTGCGGTAGTAGAAACAAAAAAAATAGAACACTCAAAGAAATGGTAAATGCAACGTTGATCAGTTTTGGGGCACCACTAAACTTGTGGTGGGAAGCTATTCTCTCCGCATGTCATATACAAAATAGAATACTTTATAAGAAAATTGGCAAGACATTATACAAATTATGGAAAGGTCATGTACCTAACTTTAATTATCTCAAAATGTGGGGGTGTTATCCCACCGGAAAGAGGCAATTAAAAATGAATTGGATTACATCTTATCTAATCATACATGGGAATTAGTAGACTTGCCTCATGGTGCAAAACCTATTGGTTACAACTGGGTGTTCAGGAGAAAGTTAAAATCTGATGGTACAATATAAAATTATAAAGCAGGATTAGTCGCTAAAGGGTTTAATCGGGTTTAATCAAAAGAAAGTTATAGCTTATTTTGAAACCTTTGCTCCCGTGTCTAGAAATTCCTTAATGAGAACTTTAATTGCTCGACTACTTTGCATAATTTAATTATTCATCAAATGGATGTCAAAATAGTCTTTTTTAATGGTGAATTATAAGAGAAAATTTATATGAACCAACCCGAGGGTAATATGATTCCTGGCAGTGAGCACAAGGCATGCAGGCTAGTTAAATTTTTGTATGGGTTGAAACAAGCACTAAAACAATGGCATTAAAAATTTGATAAGGTGTTAATATCAAATGGTTATTTGATAAATGAGGTAGCTAAATGTATTTGTTATAAATCATTTGATACCAACACATATGTGATAATATGCTTATATATTGATGATATGCTCATTATGGGTACTAGCCTGAATGTAGTTAATGAGACCAAGAAATTCATAACTTTTAATTTTGATATGAAAGATATTGAAAAGGCTGATGTAATTTTAAGAATTAAAATTATTAAAACATGTGATAGCCTCATTTTATCACAAGAGCACTATGTTGAGAAAATATTGAAAAAGTATGGATATTTTAATTATAAACCTTATTCAACATCTTATGATGGAAATACCCAACTTAATGTACTTGATGAATTGTACAAGACCTGACATTGCTTATGTTGTGTGCAGATTAAGCAGATATACTCAGTGTCCTAATAAGAAACACTGGAATACACTAGAAAGAGTAACCAAGTACTTAAAAGGCACCATTGAATATGGATTAAAATTTGGCAGATCTCCACCAGTGTTGGAAGGGTATTATGATGCTAATTGGATATCCGATTCAGAGGACATGAAATCCACTAATGGTTACGTGTTTTCCTTTGGTGGAGCTGCAGTGTCTTGGAAATCCTCCAAGCAAACATGTATAGCTCGTTCTACCATTGAGTCCAAGCTGATTGCCTTAAAGAAGGCTTGTACTAAGGCCGAGTAGCTTAGAAATCTCTTGGCAGATCTTCACATTGGTACTAAACCGCCCACTTCAGTATATATTCATTGCGATTGTCAGGATGCAATAGCAAAAGCTAAAAATAAGATATACAACGAGAAGAGCAAACATATACGTCTGAGACATAATATAATAAAACAACTTTTTGAATCTGGAGTTGTATCTCTAGATTATGTGAGGTCAGATTTGAATTTGGCCGATCCTCTGACAAAGCCACTTAGTAGGCATAAAGTGGTTGATATGTCGAGGGAGATGGGACTTATGCCTAAAACATAGGGCGAGAGTGATGGTAACCCCACCTATGTTATTGGAGATCTCATGAAGTAGGTTCATAAGGGTAAAAACTGAAAGGCCCAGGGTTGGTCAATGGGTTTTCAATTTTTGTCCATTTCGAGATAGACATTTTGCGTCTAGTTTTATCGCATTCGCCAGTGTTGATCCGCTTGAAGTTCGTGTTGCTGTGTTTGCGTTTGTCCGAGCCGTTCGCCGATAATATAAAGCACGCCCACAGTTTTGGTAACTGAATCATGATCTAAAAATTATTTTCGTAAATATTTTTTTTTCTTATTTCTATTTTTATAATTTTTGGGTTTTGGTTTTTAAAATAAATCTATATTTTTTAAAGATATTTTTTATTAGTCATTTTGACTTGTTTTGGATATATATTTATATCTGCTTTTGTTAAAATATAATTTTGAGAGAGTTTAAGTGTTATTTTAATATGTGTGTGTTTCTTTAGTTTAATCTTGGCCTTAGATTTAATCTTACCAACGGTTGGTTTTGATCAATCCTTGTGAGATTGGTAGAAATGGACAGCACATACTTTTTTTACTTTTTGCTTTTCTTTGTCCATTGATTAAGACACACAGTTGATTGTAAAACATACATACACACAGATTTTTCTCTCTCTTTCTAACCTACGGTTATTCTTTTATTTTTCTCTTTCACGCGGCTTTTTCTCTCTTTTTTTTCTCACATAGCCAAGCACTCTCTTTCTTCTTCTTTGTGAGATTCAAGCCCTAGAAACATCTAGTTTCTTTTCTTCGAGTGTGATTAATTTCTGGAGTATAACGATCGGTGGTTCTTCTTCTATTTTGGTGCGATTATTATCTTACTCGAGGTTAGATGTTTGCGATTTTACGTATATTTTTCTAGGGCTCGTTTGGTGTTTTGAGAGGGATTTTCATATTTGATATGATATTATATTTCTTGCTTAGAATCTGATTTCATTGGTTCCATAGCTGTGTATTTTTCGAGTGTCTTGGCTACGTATTTTGTGATATTGAATCTGCTGTGTATATACTCGGTTGGGGCTGTTTTTCTCTTGGTTGGAAGTTCTATTTGAGATTGGTATTTTTCGATTGAAGTTCGAGAGATTGCTGAGAATTTTATTGAGTTTGAACAAATTATTTTGGAGTGTTCAAGTTGGTTTTATACATGATATATATGTACTGTTAAGTTGGTTTTTTGGGGATTTTTGGATCTTGGTAAATGTGCATCTATGAGGCGATTTGTACAGCCTAATTCCTTGGTCTATTGCGGTTGATGATCGGGATGGTGCTCAGTTGGTGACTAGCTAATTCTACAGAGGTACGCGGTGATACATTGGTGGTGTGCGTAGGACCCTTTGTAAGTATTTTCATTTTGTTTCTTGTACTCTTTTTATAATAGTGGATTTAGGTTGGGAGCCTTGGTGGATTTTTCCTATCCCCATTGGGTAGGTTTTTACCACCTTAAAATCTGGTGTTCTATGTGATTGATTGTTCTGTGTGATTGGTTTACTATTTCTGCTTTAAACTAGATTTTTAGAACTCCACAGGCTTATTAAAATAGTCATTCTAATTTAACTTTAATTTTTGATACACTACATAATTTTTATCAAACCAAACAGCTTGTTTGGAATTCAAAATTTGTGTTGAAAAATTTATTTTATCGTATTTCGAATTTCAACTTTTATACAACAGTTTCTTGTTTAAATATAAAATCAGATTGAAGGTTTTTTCAAAAACAAGTCACTTGTCATTGTGAGAGCACTATCGACATTATTATTTGAGAAGCCCTTCCTTATAGCGAGATACTGCTTTTTACAAGTGAAGAATGTTGAGACTTTGCTCTTAGTGGATTCCATAGTCCCAAATCATTTGAGGTGGTGTGAAGAACTGCAGTACACATTTGATGGAAGTCCACTTATATGAGTGTGGAACTGGGCCGATTCCTATGAGGAATTAAGCATGTCCTCTAGAGCACTCATGAAAACCAGGATAAGTGTAGGGCCAAAATGCACAAAATCGCGGACCAGCAATATATATAAAAGGTGCAGTGTGGGTCTTAAGTCTTCTATTACACATAAAGGTTCATTGGTTCATAAAGACTTAGTTTCACCAAGTTTTTTTTTGAAATAAGACTTATTACCCTAAGACTAGTTTATAGCTCCAAAGGCACTAGTTCTGATGCACTGTATTCTTGTATATTTTTTGTATAGTTCAAAATACAAAATTAATTATATCTTGAAGTTTCAACACAAATCTCTACATGAAGTTTCTTCAAGATTGTATTCAAATTGGATTTATATTCTTTCATTCAAAAGTTTATCTTGAAACTTATCTTATTTTGAAGCTTATCTTGAAACTTCTATATAATTGAATTCTTCAAAATTAATTAAGAATTCACTTCCACCTCCTTTTGCACATTTATAAATAGAAAGAGATGCTTGATTATGGAAAAAAAATGAGAGAAAACTAGAGTAAAATTCAAGAGAGAAATAACAACAATCCTTCCAAAATAATTTTGTGCTAGAAAAATATATAAAGTTGTCCATAAAGGTTCTATATTTGGGAGTTAACCCTTATAGAATATTAGTCGTTGTATCCTAGAGGTAAAACGCCACAAAGCCTGTTTGCATAAGGATATTATCCTAGAGGGGCAACATCTTCTCTTAAGGATAGTGCCTAGCATGCCTCGACTATTTTAATTTGTTTTTCGTCCGCATCCAATTTCATTATAAATTTCTCCAACATATATTATTGGAAGGAAGGCTAAACCTGCAGAAACTGACCCAAAATACGATGAATGAGAGGTTGAAGATAAGACAATCAAGTCGAGGCTTATAACTTCCATGATCGAACTACTAATGGCATATTTTGTGCAATATAGAACGGCTAGAGAGGTTTGGGATGCAATCAAGAAAAGCTACCTTGATGTCTCAGATTCGTATCAAGTATACGAACTAATGAAGAAATCATTCTAATCGACGCAAGAAGGTCGGCCTCTCGTAAAGTATTACAACGATTTAAACTATATATTTTTAGAACTTGATTATCACAGGCCTAATGATAAGGGATACCCAACTGATATTGAAAAACTAAGGAAACACACAGGCAAGGAATGTGTTTTTATGTTTCTCGCCGGTCTTAATCACAATCTGGATTAGGTGCGTGCTCAGGTCTTGGCTACTTCTCCTATACCAAATTTAGAGGAAGCGTATTCACTGATTCGTCATAAAGCACAAAGGTATGCCATTATGTGGTTAGAAGACCATCCCAAGGCTTTACTAATAGCTGTCTAGAGGAGTAATACACTGCCATCCCTATTTTGCACCCATTGCAATAGCACCAAGCACATAGTAGATGTTTGCTGGAAGGAACATGGGTATCCAGAGTGGTCCAAACTAAAGCAAGCTGAAAAGAAGAACAAAAAATCTGCCCAGGTTGCTTATAATGACACTATTTTATCTATTATTGCTTCTGCATCTCAGATTTATAGTATATCGCCTATAGAAGGTAATTCTGGCTTAGCCTTTGTTCCTGCTACTTCTAACACATGGATTATTGATTCAGGGGGCACTGATCATATGACTAATAATCCATTTTTACTTGACACTCAAATTCCTTCCAATGTTAAATCTGTTCAGGTAGTTAATAGGGCACCTGTGCCTACTTCTGGGGCTGAGAACGTCATGTTTTCCCCTACTCTCGCTATCCTCGGTCCTAGTTGCACCTAGTGTCTCTAATAATGTTCTTTCCATTAGCAAGATTACTAAAAATCTAAATTGTTATGTAACATTCCACTCTACTCATTGTGTGTTTCAGGACAATCTTACGAAGATAACGATTATCACTGGTAAGCAGAGAGAGGGGCTCTATTACTTTCAGGGGACAAGGGAGTTACAATCTGAATCTGACCGTGCGTTCAAGGTGTCAAAGGAGACGACATCTAATAAAGACAAAATTCTCCTATGGCATTGTAGGTTGGGTTATCCACTGTTTCTATATCTAGAATGATTTTTTCCTAGGTTGTTTAAAAATATTTTAGCTTCTAGTTTACGGTGTGAACAATGTGTTTATGCTAAGAATCATTGTGTATCCTTTAAAATAAGTTTTAATAAAAGTCATATTCTTTTTACCCGAGTTTTTACAGATGTTTGGGGTCCCTTCTCTACCCATTCCACTTTGGGTCATAGACATTTAGTGTTTTTTATTGATGATTGTACTTGTGCCAGTTGGGTTTACTTACTGAAACTAAGGACAGAGTCATAAAACTTAATCCTCAATTTTCAAAAAATAATTACCAAACAGTTTAATACATGGGTTAAGGTTTTTTATTTTGACAATGGTCGCAAGTTTCTTAATCAATCTCTTGCTGAATTTTTTTAAAGAAAATGGCATTATTCACCAAACAACCTGCAGTTATACTCCCCAACAGAGCGGCATAGCAGAACGTAAAAATTGCCATATTCTTGAAGTAGCACGTGCCTTATGGTTTACTATGTGTGTTCTTAAAACTTTTTGGGCTAATGTTGTTATGATCGCTGTTTTTCTTATCAACCGAATGCCAACTTGTATCAATAACTATCAAACTCTTTTGCCTGTGCTATCTCAATCTCACTCTATCTCTTTCGCCTTAAATCTTAGTCCTAAAGCTTTTGGCTGTGTTTGTTATGTTCATGTTCACTCCCATTAAATAGATAAACTTGATCCTCGTGCTCTTAAATGTGTCTTTCTAGGCTACTTTACCTTTCAAAAAAGCTATAAATGTTATCACCCCCTACAAGGAAGCACGTACTTTGTTTTCATAGATACTCAATTATGTGAACATGAGTCTTACTTCTTGGAGGATGTGCCTTTAGTTCATCCTAGGGGGAGATTAATAGTTAGGAAGAGGAAAAATCATGGCTGAAGGAAAAAAGAATTTGGATTTTAGGGAGTCAAGGTGAAAACTCAGCTAAAGTTCAAGAAGAGTCCACTGAACATCCAGTTGAGCCTAAACCGAGGGAAATAATGGATAGACCAAATTATTTTTTCTTTAAAGAGGTTTATACACAGAGGAAAAATGATGTTGCTTTTATATCCCCTCTAAACTCCGCTGCTCCTCTCGATGATACTACTTGGTCGTCGGATGACTCTTCTAAGACGAATCTTGAGGTACATTATTTCCCCTCTTTGGTTCCCAAAGTTACTACTTTAAATTCATAAGTTGAAGATCAAGATAAAATATACCCTATTCATGAACGAAAAGTACCTGATAGGCTAGGATTCTCACCTGATAAGTCTGGATTCTCAAAATTATTCTTTAATATTGTCTATGCTATCACTGATTTTGTGTCATATCACTGTCTTTCTAAGACTAATCTAGCTTTTTCCCTTCAGCTATCCTCTGTGTTTATTCATAGTCATTTTTAGGAAGCCCTTGAAATCTTAAGTGAAAGTTGGCTATGATAGAAGAAATGAAGGCTCTCAAGAAGAATTTAACTTGGGAGATGGTCGAGCTTTCTAAGAATATGAAGACAGTAGGGCGCAAATGGGTGTTTTCCATAAAATACAAGTCAGATGGGACAATTCATAAGTACAAAACTAGATTGGTTGCCAAAGGATACACCAAACTTATGGGATCTATTATCAAAAGACCTTTACTCCCGTGGCAAAAATGAATACCGTCATAGTCATATTGTCACCTGCAGTTAATCTAGACTGGTACTTAAGGCAATTTGATATAAAGAATGCCTTTTTACACTACGATCTTTTGGAAGAGGTATATATGGATTTTCCTTCAGGGTTTACACCGAAAGGAGGTCAAGTATGCAAGTTAAAGAAGGTGCTATATTGAAGCAATCGCCAAAAGCATGGTTTGGCAGATTGAGCCATTCTATTAAAAGGTATGGGTTTAAGTAAGCTATGACATATCACACCCTATTTTATAAAAGAGACGGGGATACATTACATTTTTTATTGTTTATGTCGATGACATGATATTCACAGGTAATAATCTCAATAAAATAAAGGAGCTTCAGAGCAACTTGTCTAAGGAGTTCAAAATGAAGGATTTAGGAGCTATGAAATATTTTTGGACATTGAAGTTTCTCGATCTAAGCACGATCTTTTCCTTTCTCAACGGAAGTATATGTTAGATCTTTTGTTTGAAACTGGGAATTCTGCTTGTCAATCTGTTGATACACCCATTGAGATGAATCATGGCTTACGTATCTATCTGGATCAAATTCCAGCAAACAAAGAGGGATATCAAAAGCTAGTGGGTAAATTGATTTATTTAACTCACATTAGACCTGAATTACCTTATGCAGTCAGTGTAGTGAGTCAGTTCATGCACAATCTAAGTGATCGACACATGGATGCGGTGAATCGGATTCTAGCTTATCTTAAGTCTTCCCTAGGCAAAGGCATTATGTTCACCAAACAGGGTCATCTAAACATTGTGGATTATACAGATTCAAATTTTGCCAGTTCTAAGTTGGATAAAAAGTCCACATCAGGTTATGTATCATTTGTCGGGGGCAATCTAGTGTCCTGGAGAAGCAAAAAGAAGAATAAAGTGTCCTTGTCTAGTGTAGAAGCTGAGTATCGTGCCCTCCACCATGCAACCATGGAGCTCACCTAGTTGAACATTCCTCTTAGTGAACTCGGGTTTAGTTCAAAGCAGTCTATGACTTTGTTTTGTGATAACATGACAGCCATTGAAATCGCAAATAATCCGGTGCAGCACGATCAGACTAAACATGTTGAGCTGGACATGAACTACATCACAGGTAATCTAGACTCTGGAAAAAATAAAAGTTCCTTATATTAGAAGCACAGATCAGCTGGCTGATGTGATGACTCATGTTGTTCCAAGAGATCCTTTCTATACTATTCTATCCAAGTTGGGCATGTATGATATCTATGTTTCAACTTGAGGGGGAGAATTAGCGTACAATTATAAATATTCTAATATTGTGTCATTATTTAGATAGGAAACTAATTATTTTGTATAGTTGTTAGATTGTATAGCTATCTATTTATTTTTCCTAAAATAGACGGTTTTAACCTTGTACAAATATTCCCTTTGAGATGAAAAGAAATTAAACAATTCCAGCCAATAGTTAATTTTTAAAAATTGGGTTAAGAAGTATTACTTACGAGGCATATATATACAATACTCCTATTAAAATCAAATTATAGAATGAACAAAATGCAATCAAACAAAAACCTTTTGAGGCTTCATATATACTAGATAATAAATTACACCAATATATATACTTGTTCTTAAAATTAACGAGCCATTTATTATTAAGGTCAATTGTTAACGGATATTATTGTCCCACTTATGCGTATAGAAAAAGTCAAAATCCTTTCTATTTTTAATATATTTTCAACTTGTTCAGATTGATTGCATGGTAAGATATCAAGTATCAACAATAGATATATATGGACGATCCGGCCAAAACCCCAACGCGCATTTGCACCAAATGAGCACTAACTTTGGACACATACGCAATAGGAATTTAGAGGTACAAGAAATAAAAGTAATATAGAAATTCATATTTATCATTTCTAATTCTTAAAACATTTGTGAGTTTAAGCTTCAACTAGATATTAAATTCCCAAAAGGGTGCGTAAAATACAAAAAATAAAATAAAAAAATAGAGAGAGAACAACTGCTTCAATTGTCTTTGTTGAAATTAAAGAGAACTAAATTTCAGCTTTTATCATTGTTTTGGTTATTGGTGATATTAGAGGTGAAAATTTTCAAGGTTAAGCAAGTTGTGAAGTCAATAAACTACATATATTCCAAATGGAAGTTCCACTGTGAAGAAGAAACTTCCTTCCAAGTTCTAGGAGTATGACCTTTACTTTTGTTATATACTTTGTGGATTTACTTGTAGACTGAGTCGTTTTTCTTTTTCAACTTTTCCCAAGAAAAGAGGGTATGAAAGCATGAATAGTAAAATTTTGAGGGACACTACAGTTCTCAGAGAAAGATGCAAGAAGAACAAGTGGACCACTACCCTCTTTTATTATTGTTTTGAAGTTTGAATACTATCTTGGAGTTTGTCTCCTTATTCTAATTTAATCTATATTATTATATATATAAGTAGGAATAATTTAAGTGTTTTTCCTTTTTTCTGTAAAGACAAATATGCCATTTAATTTTAAACAAAAGATTTTAATATCTACATTTAAATAAAATAGCATAACTCCATATATTTCTATATTAGTATTAGTAATTAAAATAAATTCAAACTTTATTTTACTTGGCTAAAATAATTAAACAAATATTTTAACCTAGATTTACATTAAATAAAATAGTATTTTTATATTAGTATTATTATTCCAAATAAATTCAAACTCTACTTTATCGGCTAAAATAATTAAAGGATTTAGAGTATGTGTTGAATTAGGTGTTTTGTAAAATACTTTTTATTTGGCTAAAATAGTTAAACAAAGATAGCTAGATTTACATTAAACAAAATAGTATTTTTTATATTAGTATTATAATTCCAAATAAATTCAAACTCTACTTTATTGGCTAAAATAATTAAACAATTAAGAGTTTGTGTTGAGTTTTGTATAAAATGTCTATATAACTTCATAATAAACATTTTAAATAAAAGATTTTAAAATTTACATTAAATAAAACAGCATAACCTCCATATATTTCTATATTAGTATTAATATTTCAAATAAATTCAAACTCTACTTTATTTGGCTAAAATAATTAAACAAAGATTTTTAGCTAGATTTACATTAAATAAAATAGCATTTTTTATATTAGTATTATTATTCCAAATAAATTCAAACTCTACTTTATTGACTAAAATAATTAAACAATTTAGAGTTTTGTATAAAACTTCTATATAATTTCATAACAAACTTCTTAAGAAGGAAGTTATTTAATAGATCATGTCAAAATTACAAAACTTTTAGCGTAAATTAGAATTTCCTTCCAAAACTCACCATAAAGGTATGTATATTAAACTTTATTTAACTTGATTCCTTTTAACATTATAATAAACTAAGTTTATATTAATTTATATATTCTAAAATTTATAATTATGTTTAATGTTTAAACAAAAATATATGAATATATTGTAGTTGTGGTTCAATAAAACATTCATGTTAAATTTGGTTTTTTTACCATTTTAATATTTTTGTTGTTATATAATCTATTATTTATATAAGTGTTATATTAGTGTTTGGTACTGTGCATAATAATCTACATATATTTAATAGAATTAACTTTCTGCCAATTCTAAAAACTTAGTAAAAATATATTACTCTATTGCATATCTGATTAAGAGTCTTCTTAGCCACCTATGTATTAAAAAAAATTCAAGGCCACAAATTGTTTTCATGTATTTACAACATTTTTCTATAAGTGACCAATTATATGATTTTCTTATAATTATCAATTGAATTTTACACTTAATACTATATTTTGTTTATATGTTATTATTTTTATTTCATATTAATTATTCAATGGATTTAGTGACATTTGTCAAGTACTAAAACCACGTGCAACGCACGTGCACAAAAACTAGTATAATAAAGTGTATTAATACAATTTTTTCTTTTATCGAGTTTAAGACATTTTCAAAGTAGAGTCTACCTTCATAAACACTAAATTGGAGAATAATGAGTAAAACTAGACAAACGGAACATTTTTCAGGTATATAGTTGATATTGTCACATCGAATTTTCTTGTCATGTTTAAATTATACAGCTAGCTTATTTCATATATAACTGGGAATATACAACTTGTTGCCCGTTTGTTCAAGTGTATAACAAATCAACCAATTAAACTAATTGAGTACATAAGGTGAATTTAGTCAAATCCCGCACTTATTTTAGATCAAAATTATAACCAATTAATAACATTTTCAGCTGAAACAAAAATTAATCATTACAGTAATGTTTAATTCACATGCTATGTACAAGTAATTATTACTAAGCATAGTGTCGATAGTTGTTCCTCATAAAATCAGTGAGGCACGAATTATATGTAATTCCAACGATTATCTCGTATTCTTTCCTCCAATCCATGAAAGTAGTGAGTACAAGCTGCCTTATTTCTCCCATTTGGTATCATCTTCTTCTTCTTCTTCTTCTTCTTCACTTAACCATTGTTCCAGCAATTTGTAGTGATTGGGTCTTGCTAGATTTATGTAGTCTCTCTTGCATTGTGCGTAGTAAGTCTAGTGGTTCTACCATTATTCTATAGCATGTCCGTTCATAGAGTCACAAACAGCAGGACATTACTTCTAGACTGAATCTTCTGATGAAATTTTGGTGGAGATGGTCTACTCATCATAGCAATCATCTCCACCAAGTTTTATAAAAAAAAACTTCATCTATTTCGCTCTCAAATTAGACCCCATTGAACGAAATTGGACGAAAGGGTAATAGAGATGAGCCAACACCTATACACCATAATATCATTTAATTGATTTTTGTAACTTCTAATTAATACCAACCAAATAGCTATTAATATTTCATTTGCATAAGAAATTTGTTACACCATAAAACATTTCCACGACATCGAGTTTTCAACCAAACACAACATACACAAGAAATTGAACAAGCCATTGAAGGACGATACATAAGAAACAAGAACAAGAAAACACACGAAAAGAACATTATTAACAAAAAGAAAAGGCAAAGACTTAAAATACTACACTTGATCTTGACTTACAATGCCCTTATTCTCCAACTCCCATCTCTCATTTTTCTTTCCTTTTTTCCGACACACTCTAAAATTGCTTAAAAGAGTGACATGTTTTTTCATGTTAGGTGAGCACCATAATGACCTCATTAAACATACCTTTTATAGTCATTCCTCATAAAATCAGCCAGCAAAGACTTGTATGAAGTTCCTCCCATGATTTTCTCATAGTTTTCCCACCACTTAATGAAAGTACTATTCTCCAAGAAAATCTCAGGGGAAACTGCACAATGCCCAATCAAACCCATCACATAATCCTCAAATTTAATCAGATTCTGCTTTGCAAATTCTTTATTTTCTTGGCTACTCCCATCCTTCAAAACACCAATTGAAATAACAGCCTCCTCCACATGAGCCCAAAAGCAAGAATCCTCAGTGAGACTAGCTTTTTTATCCTCAATAGAATTACTTGTTTGGCTTGGTGATTTTTTGTCGTCATTGAACCACTTCTCCATTAATTTGTAGTGTTCAGATCTTCCCGAGTTTATGTAGTTGCTCTTGCCTTGCATGTACCAATAGGCTATGTCTAGTGGTTCGACCATTCTTTTGTAGGTGACCCCAGCAAAGAGCCAGCTAGTGTAGAAGAACACTCCTTCCTTTTGAATCATTTGGTCAGCTTTTCGTACCATGTCTTTCCAGTAATCTCCAAGAATTTTTTGGTGCTTGAAGATCGTTTCCTTGCTTATCTTCCGATCTCTGGTATCCGCATTTTTGTATGCATCATAGTAACCTCCCTGGTCCACTGTCTTCATCTTGTACCATTCAAGATGGGCCATGCTTTTTTTAGTCTCGTTCAACTTCTTTGTGGGATCCATAACATATATCTTGAGTTTTAGAGCTTCCTCTTGCCTTTTTTCGACCTTTTCAATGAGAGTTTTCATGCGATTGTCCTGCTGCTGCTGCTGTTGTCATCAATTTACACACAAACATACAAAAAGGAAATGCAGAATAAGGCAATGTGAGAATTATAATTCACAATTACTAAGTGGCCTTCCATTTCGAAATTTCTAGATTGGATAAGTCTATGATTGTGAGTTCTAATACCAAGAGTGTAATGACGCTAGTATTGGGGGCAGACAGTTGTATGTGCCCGTGTGGTCACTAGTAGTGGTGGAGGTGATTTTTGTTATTATTGTAGTAAAGGAAAGAGACTTAGACCTTCCCTTTTCTTTTCTTTTCCCTTTTTTTTTTTTTTTAAAAAGAAGTTAGTTTAGTTACCTGTGTTTTCGTAACTCCAATTGCTTCTAGTTGCAAGGTAAGTCCGACACGAAGTGGATTGACAAAGCCTTCACCCAACTCCAAAACTCCACTACAAATTGCCTTTTCCTTAAGGCAGCCCAAAACCATTCCATAATAACAAATTAGAAGGTCGCTGCTGGCATCATAGTTTACGACACCCTCTGAGCTCATCGCTTCAAGTAGTTCAAAAGCCGAGTCGGGTTGATCAAAACGCGCGCAGCCGGATTCTGAACAAAAAAGAAATGAACCAAATGGTATGTAAGTTGGGGTGGCTAAGGAGGTCGGCTCAGTAGAACGGGCAGCGTGGGGTCTGACAAAGAGCTTGGGGATAGGATCTTGATTCGAAACCACGTGGAGGAAGCATGGGGTCCATGATGGCCGTTCATAGATAGCGCGTTGCAAGCGAATGTCACCAAGAAGGGGCGCTCCAAAAGTTACACAAATGGGTTGTTTGGGGCCTTTTGTTGGGTTAGAGTAAATGGTGTCTAGCAGCCATAGAGTGTAGAGAGAGGCAATGGATCCTCCAAGAGAATTTCCAGTGATTATTAGAGGATTGAAGATATCAATCTGCAGTAGACACAAACATAATATTAGTGAATTGTTGACACCAAAGCATACTTGAATTATGAAGTGGCATAGTTATTGTCAAATGGTTAAGTACCAACGATCAATCTCTCTCTCTAATGAGCGGAACAGACAACAGACAAACACATACAAAAACCTGTACTTGCTTATGAAAGAACTGCAATGCAAAGAAAACACTAAACACTAAACAATAAACAATAAAATTGAGTTTCACTCAAGTTGGAAAATAATTGAAAGCAATACTAATTTTTATGGGAAACTGGACAAGAGGAGCGATTTGGTGAGATCTCCATCTTTTCCTTATGTTCCATGGAAAACTTTCTTACCCGGTGCCCAAAGAATTTTATTCCATGGAAAACCCAAAAACTAATACATATAACATTTCACCAAATTAATCACACATCTTTTTCCAACTTTTCGTAAAAATTAGTCATAGGGGGGTGAGCACAGTTCGGTTAACAAAAACTTGCGTTTTTAGCGTCAACCAAACCGACATGTCGGTTTTAAGATGGTTGTCAACCGGAGCCAAACTGGTGAAGGCTTAAAACCGGTCGTGGTCAGTTCGGTCGGAGTCGGTTCGGTTCATCGGGTTTTTTCTGTTTTGGATTTGGGCAATTGGGTCTAATTTATATTGTTGGACAATAGCTTAAAAAATATTTGTATATTATTGGGCCTAGATTAAAGTCATTTTTGACAGAAAGTTGGATTTGTGTTTAATCAATTAGGCACTTTTTTTCTTATATCATTTTTGTCAAAAAAAAAAAAGAAAAATATTTTATGTTTTTCTTCTTTAGCATTTTTTTTTTAATAAAATTCCTTTCAGTTTAGTTCGGTTTTTACCGGTTTTGTAACACCGGCAACCGACCCTTTTCGGTTTTCATATTCTTCAACTTAACCGGGACCGAAAACCTTAAAAACCAGCTAATTTGCCCCAATTTGGTTTTTCGATTTTTTTGCACACCCCTAGTTAGTGGTGTTTTCAATTATTTTCCATTTTTTTTATCAAACAGCACCATAAGTAATTAAATGTGCCGGTGTTTTCTTTATTTGGGTGTGTTTGACGTGCCGGATTAAAGAGCCGGATAGAATTATTTAATCCCATCCGGATGGGATAAAACAATCCCACCTTTTAGGTGGGATTTGTTAATCTCTCTCTCGGTGGGATTAGAAGGTTAAGTGGGATAAATAATCCGCCCGTATATCCAAACCCTACGAACACCAAATATGTGATAGGATAACCTATCCATCCTGCGCGTCAAACGCAGCCAAAGATTTCACGCCTAAGTTTTCTCCAATAACTGATAATTATGAATAATAATGAATAAACAAAATCGAAAGTAGAAGAGATAGCTAAAGGACCTCATCGTTGAGCTTAGAGAGCTGGGCATGGAGGGAGGAAAAAACTGCTGCTGCAGCTTTGTGAATGGAAAAAGAACGGTTGACTTTTGTTGCTATGAAGTCAAACATAGTACCAAATGTGGATGGTGGCACTAAATCTTTACCCTGATGTTCAAGATTTTGGACAGTAAAATCGGGTGGAAACCGAAAAGCTATGGTCTTACCATTAGGTACACGTTCATAAACTTGGTAGCAAACAGAATTCAAGTCCCCATTACAAGTCGTTTTGCAAATTGAAGCACAAGCATTATGGAGGATATCTGAGCTCACCATCAACCATGCTGAATCTTGTCCATGGCTGAACCTACAATTAAACATATTTAAAGATTAAAACAGATAGACTAAAGTAGATAAAAATATATTGATGCGAATATTTCGAATTTTTGTTATCTATGTTACGTACATGGTGAACTGGCTCTCCTCAGCTTTGTTGGGTGTTCTTAAATTGGCTTATCACTACTATATATATATATCAAATATCTTTGTTGGAAATGAATAGAGCTAAAGTTGATAATTTTATAACATTCGTGTCAGTTATATATTGGTGATTAATCATAAGGGGAAGCAAGTTGAGGCGAAGTCAGTCAACTAGGTAAAAATATCCCTTTGGAAAGAAGAAATTTCCTCCTAGCCATAGACCACTAATCAAGAGAAAGATGCAAGAAATACGAGTGTACGTATCACTGCTCTCTTTCATTATTGTTTCTAATTTATAGGCAAATATAGCTAGGGTATGAATGAATACATATATTTCTTTTTCCGAGTTAGTAAAACATTTTTAAATGAAAGTCCAGCTTCATATAAACTAGTTTCAGTATAAACTTCATAAAAAGTGCAGAAAGTGCATAAAAGTCAAAAAAAAAATATAAAAAAATATTAAGCATAACTAAACAAACATAACATGTTGTAAAGTGAAAACAGACAATTGAAAAATAAAAATGCTTTAGAATAACTTTAGATCAATTTTGTATGTGCTCTACTCTACAAGTCTCTTAAATTCCACACTCATTCTCAAACTTTAACTATTTATAAACTACTACAACTCGTCCAATTTTTCCATGAGAAAGACTACCTTAGATCTATTCAACAATCAACACTAAAAACTTAATTTTCTATAAAGTTTGAATAAGTTGGTAACAGGAAAAAAAGGCTTCATTGATTATATATGAACATCGCATACTTGTAAGAAACATGATAACAAAACAAGGAAAAAAAATGCACAAGAATGATTACAATATTAACAGAAGGAAAAAGACCCAAAATTGAAATACTATACTTTTATCTTTATTTCCAATGTTCCACTACCCTGATTTTCTTCCTCCTCACTCCCCTTTACCAATTCTTGACCGTAAATCCATACTAATTATAAAAGTGTGACATGATTTTTCATATTAGAAGAGCACCATGGACTCACTAAATATACACGTCACGCTCATCCCTCATAAATTTTGCCAGCGAAGAATTATATGAAATTCCTATGATTCCCTCTTTGTACTCTTTATACTCTTTCCACCATTTCATGAATGTACTCTTCGCCAAGAAAATCTCAGGGGAAACTGAACAGTTTCTTATCAAACCCATTACATAATCCTCAAATTCAATCAGATCAAGTGTTGCCAAAATTTTATTTGCTTGGCTAATCTCTCCATTCTTCAAAACTCCAAAGGAAATTACAGCCTCCTCCGCATGTGCCCAAAAGCAAGAATCCGCGGTAAGACTAGCTTTTTCCCTCTCGTTCGGATAACTTGTTTGGCTTGGTTGTTTTTTATCATCATTGAACCATTTCTCCATCAATTTGTACTGTTTGAATTTTTCAGATCTTTCAGAATTAATGTACGTAGTCTCTCTTACCTTGCATGTAGTAATCGGATATGTCTAGCGGCTCGACCATTCTTCTGTAGTTGGTGCCTGCATAGAGCCAGCTGGTGCGGAAGGACACTGCTTCCTTCTGTGGCATTTGGTCAGCTTCTTCTACCTTGTGTTTCCAGTATTGTGTGAGGATTATTTGATGCTTTACAATCTCTGCCTTGCTCATCTTTTCATCTTTGGTACCCGCGTGTTTGTACCCGTCGTAGTATCCTCCCTGGTTCACTGTCACCTTCTTGTACCACTCGAGAAAGGCCATGCTTATTTTAATGTTGTTCAACTTCCTTTTGGGATCCACAACGTTTCTCTTGCATTTTAGAGTGTCCTCTTGCCTCTTTTCCAATTTTTCTATGAGAGTTTTTGTGTCATTGTTCTGCTGCTGCTGTCATCAATATTAGAGAAGAACAAGAAAATGAGGCCATGTGGGACTAGTAATTCGCAATTAAGAAGGGCCTTTTTATTTGCATATTTCAAGATTCAATAAATATAATGACCCTAGTGTTGTGGTCAGGCTGCTATATGTGCCCTAATGTGGCTACTGTAGGTGCTGACAGGTTAGACAAGGGGCGTTCATCCGACATTGTCCGGGTGAGTTGAACTGATGTGCTATAAATGTGTGGTTACTAGTTTTTCCTAGTAAGAGGCCACCGGGGGAAAAGCAAAACTTTGATGGCTTGGGCCGAAAGCGTACAGCAACTTATTGAGCTGGACGGGAATTTGACGTGATCATTGTAGTTGCATTAAAGGACAATTCAATTTGGGGGAAGGGCAGGGGAGTGGGGAATTCTTATGGTCCCATAAATAGGTCATGATTTGCCAAGCCATGAAATTGAAGAACAAGAAGAAAACAATATTCAATCAAATAAAGTCTCTTCAGTAGTATTTTTTAAAGAGCTTTCGTACAGATTCTTACTTTTTAGCTGTACAAATCCACACCATATGCAAACAATAGTGCTGTTCTTTCATGCTTCCGCTTTAGCCCCACACATAAATTTAACATGGTATCAAAGCACCAGATTTCAACCAAAGAGATGCTGTGATATCAAACTGAGTTAGAGTTACCTGTGTTTTGATAACTCCAATTGCTTCTAGTTGCAAGGTAAGTCCAACCCGAAGGGGATTCACAGCGGAGTCACCCAGCTTTGAAATCCCTTCACATATTGCATTTTCCTTGAGACGCTCCAAAACCCCTCCGTAGTTGATTTGTATGTTGGTAAGATCAATATTTCAACATTCTCGGATCTCATTGCCACCATAAGTTCAAAAACTGACTCTGGCTGATCAAAATGTGCACAGCCAGATTCTGAACAAAACAGAAATGAACCAAATGGCTTGTAAAGGGAGATGAATAGTTTGGGGATAGGATCGTGGTTTGAAACTACGTGGAGGAAACATGAAGGCCATGATGAACGCTCCGATATGGCCTTTTGGAAGTTAATGTCACCGAGAAGGGGTGAGCCGAAAGTGATGCAAATGGGGCGTTTGAATGGCTTTGAATAAACGGTGTCTAGCAGCCATAAGGTGAAGAGGGAGGCAATGGATCCCCCAAGAGAGTTTCCAGTTATGAGCAGTGGTTTTGAGATATCAATCTGCAATAACACACAATATTAAATTTTACAGAAGATTGACAATGAAAATATACCTTCAGTGACAGAATTTTTTGTCCACAAGGCTCCGTTTGATAACAATATAGAAAATGATAAATAAATAATAAAAATGAAAAAAAAACTAGTTTGGTAAGAAGATGGAAAATAAGTTGAGGGATGTAGTGAAAACATAAAGGATGTCTACTTCCCTCAAGTTATTTTCCATCTTCTTACCCAAATTAGTTGTTTTTCTTTTCATTTTCTATGTTACTATCAAACGGAACTTAAATTTTACTTTTTTCATTTTCACTCTTGCTAAGTTTGCGCTCTTGTTACCCATTATTGATGTGGTTGTGAGATCTGAATGATCTCTTTTGCTAGGTAAACAACAATGGTTGGTTTATAGCTCTTAATAACCGAACCGACCAACCATGTTGGAAAAACCGAAGGTCGGTTTACCAACCATATCGGTGCGGTGGCTGTTATGCTTATGTGTATACCGACATGGTCGGTTCAGTTTACAAGCCGACCAATTCAGTTGGTAACCAAACGGTGGTGGCCCCTAACCTAAATTGTCCATTTCACAAACAATTGCTCCACAGTTAAGAAACACCTTTTAGTAACCAAACTCTGAGGTTCGTATTCAACATCTAACTTTTGTGACGGATTATATGTTTTGTTGTTAAAGGTGTACATTTTGTGACTAGGTGTCTTTCACCATATTTTTTTTGTCGAAAAAAGATTACATTCAGTGGCGAAATGTCGTTTTGTCTCAATATTCCATCGCCAAAGAGAAAATTAAGTCACTGACTCAAGTAAGAGTTTCAAAATGTATGAGATTTAAGTATTTAACTTAGGTTATAATCAATTTCTTGAATTAATGACACCAATTATGTAATGGATTTATTTATTTATTTTGGCAAAGTTTTCTCCAACAGCTAATAATAATAACAAAAGGGAATTAGAAGACATAGCTAGATAAGCACCTGATCTTGGAGAACAGAGAGCTGATCATAGAGGGACGCAAAAGCTTCAACTGCAGCTTTGTTAATGGAGAAACGAGGGTTGACTTTAGTAGCTATGAAGTCAAAGAAAGTTCCCACCGTACTTGCTGGCACTAGATCTTTGCCCATTTCTTGAAGTAGTTGTACAGTAAAAGCAGGTGAAGGTGCAAAAGCTATAATCTTACCATTAGGTCCAAGTTCAGAAACTTGGAACGGCAAATCTTGATTATTACTGGCCTTACAAATTGCACTCCAAGCATTGTGGAGGAGATTTGAGCTCATCATCACATCCGCTAAATCTAGTCCATGGCTGAACCTGTACAATTAAAACAGATTCAAGATTATAATTAAACATACAAGAAACTAAGAAATCATATTAATTAATGCAATTTTTTCATATTCATTTTGTGTTTTACGTACATGGTGATTGAAGTGACTCGGTTTCTCTGCTTTGTTACGTTGTTCTTGGATTGGATTACACAAATTATATAGAAGCGTCTTTCTTGAATAATAAATAAGAGGCCTAAAGTTTCATATTTTAACATTATTAAATAGTGTTACCCGTGAAGGGAAGGGAAAGCAATTTGTGTGAAGACAAGTCAACTAGATTTGAATATTACTTTTTGAAAGAAGCTTCCCCCCTACTCTCCAAGTTCAACAAATACATTTATGTTCTTTGCTGTTCTTGATTGATATTCTGTGATTACGTGTACATAAAAGTTGTTCTTTATTCTTATTCTGCAATACAGGAGAAGATATGAAGTATGAAAGTTTGCAGAATATGAAATACCATGAACCACAATTGAAGAAAAAGGTAAAAGAAATACAAGTGGACTACCGCCCTCTAGTTTTGAAATGTATTTTTTCTTCTTGTTTTGAGTTTTGAAAGCATTTTCCAAACAAAGGCCATTTTCATATAGACTAAATTCAGTACAAAACTTTATAAAAAATTGCAGAAAGTGCCATAGAGATTGCAAGTGGTAATTAAACAAACATAAATGGGGCATTTCCCGGGTCTGCTGGAATCTTGTGTATTGGGCGCCCCTTATGGCCTCATCTTAATTTTTTAATTGAATTAATTGCTTAACTGATTTCTTTTAATTGACTTGGTTCTCTTTTCTTAAGGGAGTACAAGTGGATAATATAGAAAATGAATTCACATGGAGTAGGCCCGTATAGCTATTACTACATAAAAGCAAGTAAGATAAATTCAATGCAGGAAAAATGCATTTAGATGGAATAGGTCCCGTCGTCCCCATACAATGTAAACTCAGACCTAGTGCACATTTCATATTATGTTGAAAAGGGTAAGCAGCTATCAGTATTGTTAAAACAATCTACAATTTTAAAATTGTATGTAATGCAACTTTTAAAAACAGTATCTATGTTTCAAAATAGAAATACTTTGGCAATTGAGTAAATAACCAAATTGGCCTTCAACTTTACCCAAAGTTTTAATTTACCCACCCAACTTTTTTTGTTTTCTTTATTTACCATTTGAACTTTAAACCGAGTTTCAATCCGCCCATTTCATCTAATTTCAGTCGTTAAAGTTAAATCCTTAAAGTTAAAGAAATGTTCATGCGTAAAAAAACATAACCTTAAATGAACGGGCAAAATAGCCAATTAAACTAAAGCTCAATTTTTCCCGTACTCTTCTCTTCAGCAACGTCTCCAGCCACAACCAACTCTTTACATCTCTCCTTCCCACCTTCCACTCTCCTGCGATGGCACTTCGACGCTGGAAAATGGGGTTCCGAGTCTGCAATAAGAAGCACCCATTATAGTGGATTATAGTGGCTTGTAGAGAGAGAAGTTATGTGGAAATTGTTACACAAACCTTAGTTATGGAGTATTGTATAACATATAATCTGATACGTTATAGTGATAGTGGTGGTGATGAGTCGGCCAATCGGCGTTGTCAGATTTTCCGCAGGTAACATGAGGAGAAACAGAGCGGAAAACCGGTGGCGGTGGTTGGGAATTATATTTCCGGCGATGCAGCGAAGAGGAGAGCAAAGAGGCGTTCACGGAATTGTGAGGCGACCTTTGTATACATACATACATACATACATCCTGATGAAGACCTTTGGCCGATTTCATCCTCTTTTTTGTCGATTGAATTCATGATTGCAAATTTCCTCAACGAAATTGAAAAATCCCTCAAATTCAGATTGAATTTAACCTAATCGAAAGAAGGAAAGCTCTTACACCTAATAAGAGAAAAGAAAAAGGAAAACTTGTGTGTTGGGTAACAATTGAAGAATAATTGGGGGTATGGATGAGAGCAATAATAGTATTCCGTAAATTACGGTTTCTCCGGCGACCACCGCACTAACATATATACGTGTTTATATATATGTATATGAGCTGTGTGTATGTATATGTGTGTGTGAACTTTTAGGGGGAATTTGAGGGTCATCTTCTACAGAGCTGAGGATGTCAGCTTTTTGTTAAAATTTTGAAGATCTGAAGGAGAAGATGAGAGAAGAGATTGGGAAAAATTGAGCTTTAGTTTAATTAGCTAATTTGCTCTTTATTTAAGGTCATGTGACTTATACATGTATATTTTTTTAACATTAATGGTTGAAATTAAATGAAATGGACACATTGTAACACGACTTAAAGTACAAGTGATAAAGTGAAAAAAAAAAAAAAAGTTAAATGGATAAATTAAAATTCAGTATCCATTTTAATTATTTACTTTCAGTAATTGGTATACCCTAAACTCAATGAACCTTATTAACTACATGTTGAATTTTTTAACAGATTGGATTAAGAAGTACTGTACTATAGTTTGAACAAAATGAAATCAATACAAAAACCTTTTGAGGCTTCATATTAGATATTAAATTACACCAATACATATACTTGTTCTTAAAAATGATGAGCCATTTATTATTGAGGTCTTGATGGATATTATTGTACCACTTACGCGTATACAAAAAGTTAAATTCCTTTATGTTTTTTATGTATATTTTCAACTTGTTCAAATTAGTTGGTAAAATATCAACAATAGAAATTTATGGATAATCCGGCCAAAACCCCAACGACACGCATTTGCACCAAATGAGCACTAGCCATGGACACAAACGCAATAGGAATTCAGAGGTGCAAGAAATAAAAGTAGTATAGAAATCCATATTTATCATTTCTGATTCTTAAAACATTTGTGAGTTTAAACTTAGACTCGATACAAAATTCTCACAAGGGTGCATAAAATAAAAAAATAGAGAGAGAACAACAATTGTTTCAATTGTCTATGTTGAAATTAAAGAGAACTAAATTTCAGCTTATAACATTGTTTTGGTTATTGGTGATTCTAGAGGTGAAAATTTTCACATAGATTCCAAATTAAAGTTCCTTAATTTGCGAAGAAGAAACTTCCCTCCAAGTTCTAAGAGTATGTCCTTTAATTTTGGTAGATACTTTGTGGATAGTTAGTACGCTAAGTCGTTGTTCTTTTTCAATTTTCAACAAGAAAAGAGGGTATGAAAGTATGATGAACAGTGGATTTTTGTGGGACACTGCAGTTCTCAAAGAAAGATACAAGAAAAACAAGTGGACCACTGCCCATTGCCCTCTCTATTATTGTTTTGAAGTTTGAATACTATGCTGGAGTTTGTTTCCTGACTCTAGTTAATATTGTTAAATTATATTTTTTTTTTTTTATTATTTATTTAGTTATTTCTTTTTACCGATTGAATTAGACTAGTTTCTTTTTTATTATTGATTTACTAGTTTCTTTTTTCTCGTTGGTTTAGTAGTTATCTCGCTCTACAAATAGAGCCCTCCTCTTATATAATTCATTCATTCAATAATACATACAATTTCTCCCATCTCTCTCTAGTTTATAAGGTTTAACATGGTATCAGAGGTAGGTTAAATCACTGCCACATCCACCAATTCCCTCAACCAAACCACAACCATCGTCACAGTGAATCCGCGCTACCTTATCGATATTATCAACAAATCTGATCACGACCACACCATCCTCTTCATCTTCAAGAGACGATTCCGTTAATAAAAAAACTAGCCCCAAAAACCACCGCACGTACCCTCACGCGCCGCGAGTGTGATTTTAGCTCTGTCTCGCCAGTCCTCGCACCGCCACCATTATCGTTAACTTTAACGGCATTAGCCTTTTTCCGTTAAAGCTAATGGCCATTACCGTTATCATTACTTCATCCGTTATCGTTACCATCGTCGTTAACGCTGTCAAAATATTCCGTTAACTTTAACGGAGTTAGTCCAGATTCGAAAAAAATTAACTGAAAATCTTCTGTGAACCTGGTTTTGCTCCCTTTTTATCAGTTTTCTAACAACTAAGACCGGTTCTCTAGGTTTTTGACCATTCCAGACGCAACCGTAGTCCCCTTTTCTCTAGATTCAGTCTCAAAGTTATAAAACCAGATCAAGTACACTATTTTCTGCATCGTTTACTTATTTGTTGACCAGTTCTCTGACAACCAAGACCAGTTCCTAAGGTTTTCAAGTATTCCGAACACAACTGTAGTCTCCGTTTCTTCAGGTTCAATTTCTAAGTAACAAAACCAAGTCAAGTTCACTATTATTTACATCGTTTGTTTATTCTTTTGTCCAATTATCATTCTGTTTTCCATTATGAAAACCTCCGAAATCCCTATTACCATCAAATTGGATGGAGATAATTATAGTCACTAGTCTATTCTGTTCCGAAATTTCTTAAAAGGAAAAGGGCTTTGGAATTATGTTAATGGCAAAGAAACCTGCCCTAATGAAACTGATGCAAAATTTGCTGATTTGTTTACCAAGTCACATGTGACTGCTCGATTTGACTTTCTTGTGTCCAAACTCAAAATGCTCTCAAAGCCTTCTTGAATTTGAGGGGGGTGTTAAATTATATTTTCTTATTTTTTATTATTTATTTAGTTGTTTCTTTTACTGGTTGAATTAAATTAGTTTTCTTTTCCTTCTTGGTTTAGCAATTTCCTTTTCCTTGTTGGTTTAGTAGTTATCTCGCTCTATAAATAGAGCCCTCCTCTTATGTAATTCATTCATTCGATAATAAATAAAATTTCTCCCATCTCTCTATCTAGTTTTATAAGGTTTAATAAATATAATGTAATGTATTAATTCATATTTTTCTTTTTCTGAGTTTAAGACATTTTTTAAATAGAGCCTACGTTCATAAACACTAAATTAGAAAATAATGAGTAAAACTAAACAAAAGGAACATTTTTCAGGTATATAGTTGATATTGTCATATTGAATTTTCTTGTCGCGTTTAAATTATATACATAGCTAGCACATTGTGTATATAACTGGTAATATACAACATGTTACCCATTTGTTCAAGTGTGTAACAAATCAACCAAATAAACTAATTAAATACATAAGGGGAGTTTAGTCAAATCCCGCACTTATACTAGATAAAAATTATAACCAAGTATTAACGTTTTCAGCTAAAACAAAAATTAATCATTATAGTTATGTTTATTTCACATGCTATACAAATAGTTATTACTAAGCATAGTGTCGATAGTTGTTCCTTATAAAATCAGTGAGGCACGAGTTATATGTAATTCCAACGATTCTCTCGTATTCTTTTCTCCAATATATGAAAGTGGTATTTGGCAATAATCCATCCTTAGAGTATAAGCTGCCTTGTTTCTCCCATTTGGTATCATTTCTCCATTTAATCATTGTTCAAGCAATTTGCAGTGATTGGGTCTTGCTAGATTTATGTAGTCTCTCTTGCCTTGTGCGCAGTAAGTCTAATGGTTCTACCATTATTCTATAGTATGTCCCTCCATAGAGCCACAAACTGCAAAAGGACATTGCTTCCTTTTGGGACATTTGTTTTGATTCTTTTACCAGTGTTTTCCAGTAATGCGCGAGGATTACTAGGTACTTCACAATCTTTCCCTTTCTTATCTTTTAACATTGTTGTGATCGCAATCTAAATAGCACTTTGATTATCACAGCCAAGGGTTGTTGGAAGATGTTGAGGAACTCCCATGTTTAAAAGTAGTTAGAGGAGTCGAACGAGTTCTTGAGTAGTGTCAGCGAGAGTAGGATATTCAGCTTTTGGACTGGATTGAGAGACCAATGACTGCTTTTTGCTACACCAGGATATGAAAGAGTCTCCCAAAAAGATATAACACCATGTGGTTGAACTCCTATCAGTAGGATCTCTGGCCCATTCGGAATCAGAGTAGGCACGTAGCTCCAGAGAGGATGTGGACAAAAAATGAAGGCCGTGGAACAAGGTTCCTTTGATGAAATGAAGGATGCAAAGAACTACTGAATACTGAGTAGGTCGCAAAGCAGACATGAATTGGCCAATAATATGGACAACATGAGCAATATCCAAACGGGTGACAGTGAGATAAACCAAACAACCAACTATCTGTCGATACTGAGTTGCATCACTTAGGGGTGTACCATCAAGTTGAGTAAGTCAGAGATTCATTTCCATGGGTGTATGAGCGATTTTAAAATCTGTGAGGCTGGCACGGGTGAGAATGTCAAAAGAATATTTAGCATGGGAGAGATAATAACCAGTATGATTAGAGAGAACTTCATGATCCAAAAAGTAATTAGGCGACCAAGGTATTTCATCTCAAAATGACGACTGAGGGATTGTTGAAGTTTAAAAGTTCTAAAAATATCATCCTCAGTAATGATCATATTATCCACATAAAGAATGAGAAGCATGATACTGACCTATGCTATTCAAATAAATAGCCCGTAATAATGAGAGTTAAATGTAAAACCTAGTTTGTGAATGGTAGAACTGAACATCTCAAACCAAGCATATGGGGCTTACTTGAGACCATATAAAGCACGATAAAATCTATAAACTTGGGATGTGGAATGTAGAACTCTTAGAGGGGTTTCATGTAAACTTTTCAGAAAGATCACCATTGAGAAATGCATTTTTCACATCCATCTAAAATAGGTCCCTTTTTTTGCAGCTTCTACAGTGATAAGACTTCTAACTAAGGTTAATCGATTAACAAGAGCAAAAGTTTCTTCATAATATATGCTGTATTCCTGATTAAAATCATTTATTGCAAGCCAGAGCTTTGTATCGATCAATGGACTCATCTGATTTGGTTTTGATTTTGTAAACTCATTTGTAACTAATTGTTGTCTTTCCTAGAGGAAGAGTGACCAAGTCCCAAGTTTAAGCTTTTCCAAGGCCTGAAGTTCCTCAGACATAGTTGCTGCCACGGTTAAAACTAGCTTTTTTTTATAAAAAGATGGCTCGTGATGCAAAAATATGGTGGAATAGCAATGGTAATCACATAGATGATGAGGTAGTTGTTTTACCCGAGTAAATTAACGAGAAGGTGGTGGTTGATTGAGAGGATCGTTGGGCGAGTCAACATTATTAGGATAGTCCATTGTTGGTTGCAGATCGCTTGATAGAGTAGTGGTGGTAGATGAGCGATACTCTGTGGATAGGGGTACATTGGGATGGTCTCATTGGTTGGCTCATGGTTTTCTACTATGGTTGAAGATGGAACATGTAAGACAGGGGGATAGAGATCAGTAGTAGAACTAGTGAAAAATGGAATAAAGGTATCGGTAGTGACCTAGAATTTAGAAATTGATGAGACCATTTTGTGTTCCTAAAAATGACATGACGAGACACATGAAGCCATTTTGAAATAGGATCCAAACACCTGTAACATTTATGTTATATCCCATATCCCAAAAAGTAACATAAACAAAAACAAGGTTCGAGTTTGGAATGTTCGTGGGGTTGGAGCAAGACAAAGCAGACACATCCAAAAACTATTAGAAAATTATAGTTTGCTGAATTACTGTGTAGCCTTTCATAAGGAGATAGATTTTAGAAGGTAGGAACATGATGGGGATTAATGGCGTAAACAACAGTAAGAGCCGCTTCCCCTCAGAAATGTTTGGGACACCCACTAGAAATGAGAAGGGTTCAAACAATGTCTAGAATATGACAATATTTGCGTTTAGCATGGCCATTTTGTTGAGATGTACCAGGACATAAGTATTAAGAAATTGTTCTTTGTTGGCGAAAAAACTTGAGAAAATTGGTTTATTTATATTCAATGGCATTATCAGCACGTAATGTTTTAATTGTGCGAGACAATTGAGTTTAGATCATTTGAGCAAAGTTATGATAAATCTGTGGTAGTTCAGAACGGGTTTTCATGAGATATATCCAAGTAAATTGAGTGTAATCATCTATAAAAATAACAAATTATTTGGATCCCCTTGGTGTTATGAGGAGATGGTCACCAATGTCAGAATGTATAAGATCAAAAGATGCAGATGAAATAGAATCACTTTTATTAAAAGATAATGCAGGCTATTTTTCAAGTAGATAGGGCAAACAAAAAATACTTTCAGAATTAACTATTCATAATTTACTAGCAGATATAATAGACCTAAGCCTATCGACATACACATGACCTAACCGAGAATGCCAAAGTTCTAGAGATGGGGTGGAGAGGGTAGGAGCAGCAGAGAGATTGGAGATGGTAAGATTTGGTGGTGCACGAAGGTGAACAAGTTCAAACATGCAACCAACTTTACGACCTTGCCTCATCCATGTATCATGTATATAACAACTAGAAAAAGAAAAAAATAAGCATTTAAGCCTAGATCACATAACTAACCAATAGATATAAGATTTATAGTTAACTTAGGTATGTGAAAAGTAGATGGGAGAGATAAATTAGATGTGGATATTGGTCTAATGTGAGTTACTTGTAATTGGGGGCCCATCAACAATTTTAATGGGGTATGTATGTGGGATAGAGTTTTTAGAGAAAAATATTGTGGAATCAAAGGTCATGTGGTTACATCAGCCATAATCAAAATACCAAGAAGAATTACATGAGGTGACACACATTGCATTATATGGGTCAGATTAAACCCATTTTAACATTTTTGAAAGGTCATTATTAGTGATAGATGAAGTCGTACTGGGTGATTGTCGAGTGGCAGCAGCAACAGTGACAAGTTTGGTGTTAGATTGTCCGGTGGGCTTTTTGTAGCAATCTAGTAATCAGAACTATAGTGTTTTGGACCGTGCTTACGACAGAACTTACAAATCCGTTTAGGACAGTATAGCACTGTATGACTTGTCTCATGGCAATATAAGCACTCGTTTGATGATTTTTCAGATTTATTATTTAATGGCTTTTTAGTGACAGTAAGCACCTCAACAGAATTCTTAGTATTTGGACCAAGTCGTGTTTCTTCAAAATCAAGTGCTGTAACAGCGACATCAAGAGTTGGCAAATGATGGCGATGTAGAAGAGAAGCCCGAACAAGTTCAAAGCGATTATGAAGAACCATAAAAAGTGTCATCACATGTTATTGGTCCATGTAACTAGTAAACTTGGCAGCGTAAGTGGGGCATGCCCAAATAGGTTCCGAAAAGGCCAACTGATCCCATAAGAGTTGCATCTCAGATATAAATTCATCGACAGTTTCACCAGGTTGTTGACGTTTGTCATATAGAGCGGTCAGAAGTTGATACTAGTGAGCAAGATCCTTTATAGTGCATCTAGTTTTAAAAAAGTCCCAAACTTCTATTCTAGTTGAAAAACGCCCAAATTTTTTATTAATGGTGGGGATCAAGATGTTTTGGCACTAAGTGATAATATCACCATTTTTTGCTATCCAGTCATATTGTCTCTCTGCAAATTCTTCGTTAGATTCATCTTTCTTTTAAACCGGGATAGTTACTTCTCTAGTCACAATATGCTAGACTCGACGATCCATGTTTGGAATTTTGGAATAGGTTGGAAGGTTTGAGGTTAATATGGGAAGAACTTGAAGGTTTGGGAGTAATATGGAATAATTAAAAGTTTTGGGGCTAATATAAGAATATCTAAAAGGTTTGTGGTCAATATGGAATTAACTAAAAGGTTTGGGGTTAATATGGAATTAACAGAAAGATCTGGGGTCAAAATATAAATAATTGGGAAATTTGGTTTAAAAAAAGCTGACGTAGCAGTCAACGCTGACCTAGAGGACTTGCTCTTAGATACTCTAGACTCTCGGGATGAAGAGAAAGAGCTCAAAGGCAAGCCAGTGGAAGACCTAGAGGACTTGCTCTTAAACCCTCTGCTCCTCGACAGAGTTTTGAAGATAAGCAATTAGCTAAGCTCAAAAGTCAAAGAAAAGCGCTCCCAATGCCTCAGAGCTAACACTGATGTCTTTGCTCGGTCCCATGACGATATGAAAGGGCTGAATCCAGAGGTTATAGTGCACAGGCTAAACGCCGACCCAATTTTTAAGCCTAGAAAGAAGAAGAAATGAAACTTTGCAACTGAGATAAATCTGGTTGCCAAGGAGGAAGTCCAAAAGCTCCTTCGAGCTGGCTTCATTCGGGAGGTCCACTACCTAAAGTGACTTTCTAATATTGTGCTCGTGAAGAAGCACAGCGGGAAGTGGGGGACGTGCGTTGACTTCAAAGACCTCAACAAATAATGTCCTAAAGATAGTTTTTCGCCCCCGAAGATCGACTAGCTCGTAGATGCAACCACGGGCCACAAGATCATAAGCTTGATGGACGTCTATTATGGCTACAATCAGGTCAGAATGGATCTTGAGGATAAAGAGAATACCTCATTTATCACCAACGAAGGAACGTACTATTACAAAGCCATGCTATTTGTCCTAAAGAATGCTGTGGCTACCTACCAGAGGGTTATGATTGCGCTGTTCAAGGACTAAATAGGAAAAAACATGGAAGTCTACGTCGATGACATGTTAGTCAAAAGTCTTAAATCTTCCAACCATATGGCAGGCCTCAATGAAGCCTTTTCCATACTCAAACAAAGTGGTATGTCTCTCAACCCAGCAAAATGCGCCTTTGGGGTAAAAAAAGGGGAATTCTTGGGCTTTATGGTGACTTAAAGGAGAATTGAAGCCAATCCTAAGAAGATACAAGCCCTCCTTGACATGAGATCTCCAACTAAGCAGAAATATGTCTAGAGTCTGGCAAGAAGGGTGGCAACTTTGAACATATTCATTTCTAAGGCAACAGACAAGTGCCACATTTTCTTCAAAGCCCTCAAGAAAGCATTTGAATGGATAGAAGAGTGCAAGCTGGCTTTCCAACAGCTCAAGCATTATTTGGGAACTCCCCCTCTTCTTAGCTCACTAAAGAAGGAGGAAATTCTGAGTTTGTATCATACACTGTAGTCAGCTCGGCACTTATGAAAAATGAAAAAGGAGCACAACTGCCTGTTTACTAAACAAGCAAAGTTTTACTGCCGCCGAGCTCAATTATCCAAGGTTGGAAAAAATAGCCTACGCCCTCTTCATCACTTCTAGGAAGCTGAGGCCTTACTTCTAGGCCCACGCCATTAATGTGCTCACTAACCAGCCTTTATAAAGAATTCTCGACAAGCCAGAGCAGTTAGGAATGTTATTTATCTGAGTTATAAAGCTCGGATAGTTTGTAATTAATTATAAACCTCGGACTTTAATTAAAGGATAGGCTGTAGCAAACTTCATAGCAGAGTTCACGTATAATGAAGAGCTGATCCCTGAGCCATCAGAGCTACTGCCACCTGTGGACCCGAGTACCTCGAGCCCCACCTCTCTAAACTTGCGACCAGAAGTTCCTATGTGGATACTCCACGCAGATGAAGCATCTAACCTACAAGGTTCTTGAGCTAGCTTGGTGCTGATCATTCCTAAGGCCACTACCCTGGAGATAACACTTAAATTCCTCTTCAAGGCCTTCAACAGATGGTGATCTATAACCACTCCACGGTAGTGGTTAGCCTTAACATGGCTAAAGAATATCACATGGCTGCCTATCTGGCTAAAGCTAAGGTAGCAGTTCAGATGTACTCAAACCTGGTCTTCGTCAAGGTCCCACGAGCTCAGAACAACAAAGCAGCCCACCTGGCCAAACTTACGTCGTCCACGGACGTACCAAGTGGTGTTCACATAGAGTACTTGGAAAGAAAAGCCATTGATGAGCTCGACACTGCCTTAATACATATCGGTAAGTGTTGAATTGATCCAATTCTGGACTACCTCACAAGCGAAGCTCTTCCAGAATACAAGAAGATGGCCAAAAGAATAAAGTACATTTCCAATAAATATGCAGTCATTGAGACCACACTGTACAAGAGGGGGTACGTCATTTCGTTCTCATTTTGCCTACACCCCCACCAAGCCCAAGTTGCATTGCTAGAAATCCATGAAGGTTTATGCGGAGGGTATCCAGTAGCTTGTTCACTAGCTCTTAAAGTTGGCAAGGTAGGGCTTTTGGCCCACCATCTTGCAGGACACCAAGGAGCTGGTGAGAAAATGTGTCAAGTGCCAATAATTCGCCAACGTCTAACAGCTCCCAACAGAGCTCATAATCCCTGTCAGTAGTTCTTGGCCTTTCTCTCAGTGGGGCATGGACATAGTTGGACCTTTCCCCTTAGGCAAAGGGCAAACCAAATTTGCAGTGGTAGCAATTAATTATTTCACCAAGTAAGTTGAGGCAGAGGCACTGACCATAATCACCACTATGAAGATCCAAAGTTTTGTATGGAGAAATATCAATCTACCGTTTTAGTCTCCCAAAGGTGTTAATCACCGACAATGGAAAACAATTCGACTGTGACCTCTTCAGAGACTTCTGCGAATAAACAATGGGATTGAAAATCATTACAGCTCCCATGTCTATCCTCAAGACAATGGCCAAGCAAAGGTCACCAATAGGACCCTACTGAGCTCGTTGAAGAAATGACTTAACGATACCAAAGAAAATTGGTCTGAAAAGCTCCCATTAGTGTTGTGGGCCTATAAAACCACCATCAGAGGTCCAACTAGCGAAACTCCTTTCTCTCTAACTTATGGGACTGAAGCAATTATTCAAGTGAAAATGGGAGTGCCCACATACAGAATCAACCATTATGATCTAACTTGTAACAATGAAGGCCTGCTGGCTAATTTAAACCTCCTTGAATAAAAAAAAGGGAATGTTCGAATCAAGGAAGAGGTTTATAAAAGAAGTATGGTTAAAAGTTACAACAAAAGGATCAAGTACAAAAGTCTGAATGTAAGTGACTTAGCACTTCGGAAAGTTTTCCTAACAACCAAGATTTCTGAACATGGTAAGTTTGCTAGTAAGTGGGAGGCTCCTTACGTGGTCAACAAGATCAGTAGACTTGGCACCTACTATCTGAGAACTGTAGACGGCATGGGGCTCATAAGACCATGGACATAAAACACCTTAAGAAATACTATTCTTGAGCTAGAGAATATTGTATTTTTGTAATGGTTATTTCCAAAGAAATGTATATAAAATGTTCAGCTTTGGTATTTCATTATTTGTAAAAATGCACTATACCAGAAAAACCTCTCACAAAAATGTCAGTTTAGTAAATAGGCAGCTCACTGAGCACATTTACGCCCTGCAAAAAACCTCTCACAAAAAGGTTAGTTTAGTAAGTGGACAGCTCACTGAACACACTTATACTCGACAAAAAACTCTCACAAAGAGGTTAGTTTAGTAAGTGGGCAACTCACTGAGCATACTTGCACTCTGCAAAAAAAAATCTCTCACAAGGAGGTCAGTTTTTAAACTGAAGAAGCCTGGTAACAAATGAGAAAATTGTCATAATTTGCCTAAGTCAGAATGGGGCATGACTCTGTTCGAGACTTAGCAAAAAAGAACAAAAAAAATTTCTTAAAAAATGAAGGACTTCGAAAAAATTTCTATCACCATACAGGTCAGTCACCAAGCATAATAGAACCTCAATATAAGCCTGCTGTGAATTGTACAATTCCTCTCACAAGGAGATCGGTGTAGTAACTGCTAGCTCCCTGAGCACGTTTACATACTGAGGAGTCCAAGTGACATTTGAGAATTATTAATAAATTTTGCTTAAAGCCTGGGGGGCATGACCTTTACAGACTCAACCAAAGTAACAAGAATTCCACTTCGCAGTAAGAGACCCAAGAACAACCAGTTCAATGAGCTATAAGTCATTGACCTCTTGTGAATATGGGAAAAGACCTTTCTTGAGGCATGTTGTTTATCTTGCTTAATTTTTCTTAACTTTTTTCTTTATTGTGGGGGCATTATAGTATTAACAGAGCTCATTACATCTCACATAACAACTTAGACAAAAGAAAAAGACAAAAATTAAGGCAAAATAAAATAAACAACATACAATTTTTAAAATAAAATTGTTCATATCATTGATAAAGGAAAGCAATTACAGAGGTCCTAATATTCTATACAAGGAAAGAAAAGAGTCCTATGCTATCCTATAGATTGGGCTCCTTCATCACTGCCTATTCGTCAACTTTTAAAGTGGAGGGCTTGCCAGTCTCCTACTTGGTCAGAATATCGGGCACTTCATCTTTAATCAACTGGAGCATGGCAAGGGCATCAGACCTCTTCTCTGCAATCTTGGCTTCCAATTTGGGAGTTAGGTCTATCTCTTCAGGCACCTCAAGGCTCTCCAAGTTTTTAGGCTGATGAAGGGCCAGCTCCTTGCACTTGTAGAAGCTCGTGACAAAAGAATCTAAGATCCTTAGAAGGGTCCCTCAGCAGCGCAAAACTCTTTAATGACTTGGAACTTCAGTGCTGGGATAGATTCCTTCAGCTCCTTCAACTCCTTCTCCACGTCAAGAGAGCTGAACACGCCAGGCCTCTCAATGCTAAAAGAGAGGTCAACAGATTGAGCTCTTTAGCCGACAGCTGAGCTTCGGCATCTTTCAGTGCTTTTTCAGTGTCCTCCCTGCCTTTGCGCTCTAGATCTGTGATCTTCTTGGCCATATCTAGAGCAAGTCTAGCAGCATAAAACTCCTTCCTGACTTGAATCAACTCGGACTTGAAGTCGAAGGCCTCCTGTTTCTTGGCCTCGAGCTCTTGCGACAGAACCTTGTAGTTAGACTCTAAGATGCTAAGGTCGTTAACCCTCTTATTGAGACTCTTAGCCTCATTTAGGACCTTTGAGACTTGGGCAGAAATGACTTTTCTATTCTTCTCAACCCAGGTCGCTCTTAGCAATGTAGAGCTCTTGTTGTATCTTCATGAGCTTTTCCTAAAGAGCCAAATTCCCCGCAGAGTTGAAGCCTTCCTCAGCCATATGAAGAGTTGAGAAAAAGAGGTTCAGGGCCTGCAAAGAAATTAGAGGCATTAATTTTACTAAGAGGATTTGAAGGACAAAATTCAAAAGGAAGACTAAATGTGTACCTAACTCATGTGGAGGCTGAAAGACCTGGCCATAAATATTGTCCCCCTTTCCCTTACCTGCTCCAAAACCTTTTGGGACAGAGGGGGGGAGTGAATAGCCTTAGACAAAGAAGACGGAGCTACCTTAAGGCGTAGGCTCAAGCGTGCTCTCATCATGCCCACCAGGAATGAAAGTTTTCTTCGGGGCATCATTCGCCCCGAGTTATAACCACTTCCTCCTTCTCAACCACGAGCTCTTCAGTGCCCTCAGAGCTCTTACCATTTGAGCCATAAATACTAGGCTCTGGAGTTCTCTTTCTCTCGAGAACATTCTTCTCCGGGCTAAGAAGATGAATGTCCTATATATGAGCATTCATCAGGTTCACCCAATTGAGCATGTTTTCTGGACGAAAGCTATCGGAAATGGGGGTGATGATTATTGTCGTTTGGGGCTCCTTGGGCTGAGCTGGGGCATGCCCCTCAGCCTCCTTAGGTCCTCTAGACCTCTTGGAAGGAAGCATGCTCCTGACCAACGCACTCCTTTTCTTAGTGACCTTGTCGATATTCACTCTGAAGGTTAGCTCTAAAAATAAGACAAAAGAAAATGGATGAAAATCAGGGCTGTTATTAGAGCTAAAAAAAAACCAACGAGAAAGATGGGGGACTCACTTTTCTTGGGCACCACAGGCACCTATTGAAAGGGGGCCACGGCCAAGACCCTATTTTTAGGGAAAGTAAGTCGGATATTTTTTGGGTTTCCCTCTTGTGGAGCATCAGCATCAGCTTCAGCTTCAATCTTCTTGACGATTGTGGAACCTTCAAGGCCCTGGTCGTTGCCTCCCTGTTAAGTGGCCTTTGAGGCGTTAAGCCCTGGGTTGTTTCACTCAGAGGAGTAAGAGCACATCCACGGGGGGAGGTCCTCTACGATTAGGACGTTGGGCTCGATATTGGTGGGCTTGGGACCCAGTTGATACCTCCACAGTATCATGGAAGCTACTATATCGGCGTAATGTTTACGAAAGAAATTATTAGCGTCCTCCATCCAGGACGACTTCAGCAGGTAGGGCTTCTTCTCTTTAATTGCAAAAATGTAGAATAAAAGGAAGAGCTTTGACACTTTGGTATGCGGAGAAATAAATAGTTATTCAACACTTGAAGTCAAAGGAAGACTTACTAATTGAGTTTATCTCCAAGAACCAGCGCTTGAGGTCGTGAATGCTGAGGCACCTTGAGTTATGCTCCCAGTCCTCCCCTAAGATAAAGAAAAATCTTTTATTCCAATTGGGGATGCTGTCAGGGAGGCCGTAGATGATTTTTGAAGCCCCCGACCTTGTGGGGGCAGTTAAAGACGCCTTTGTTCTTCCCATAATTGTCCTTAGGCTAAAATAGAGAGAGGAACTCCTCAATGGTAATGTTATGACTCCCAGCTGAAATGGCTCTAAAGATTAACACTGATCCGATCAAGCAGGAACACATGTTGTGGTTAACTTGAGCTGGGGCAAGGTCCACAGTCACCAATAGTTCCCTCACGTGATCTTCCATTGGTAACCTCAGCCCATGCTCAAAGGCGAGTTTATAAAAACAGACTTTTCTAGGCCATGTAGTCTCTCTCCTCAGGTCCTAGGGCTCTAATCCTGACCAAGTCAAGGATTTGGTACTTCCTCCTGAAATAAGGGATGTTAGGGCCAGAAAAAGTAGAGGCTATGCGGAAGACAGCCAGGGAGCTAAGGTACTATGTATACTTTCCAATGTCCCTCATCTCGTTCGCCACGCCCAGAAGAAGACAAATCCGAGCCAACTCCCCCTCGCTGTCTAATATTTCTATGGACCTCACTTCAGGGAGGGTGGGGGCATCTCTCACAGAAGAGCCTTACTCTGTGTTGGGAGGCTCTCTAGGTTCGGGCTATGGCTAGTGAAATGATCTATGAGGAAGGCTAAGGTATGTAGAGAAGTGGTAGGAGTAAAGTAAGGAACGTGCTCGATGAAGTCCACTAGAAAAACGCTCCAAAATCTTTTAAAGCTATGGTTTAAAGAAGGTTTGTGAGCCAGAGTAATAGAGAACGTGGTGGATGAAAGTCTTACGAGCTCTAAAGTGGCTAAGGTTTAAGAGAAGGAGAAATGAAAAGTAAGAATTTCTTCTAAGGCAGAAGAGTTTATATAAGGTGTGTAGGAGAACTTAAATGTATATTCAAAGCTTTAACTGTCCATTCACAGACCCACTGTCACACGCTTTCTCGTTCTCCAAGGAATACGGAATTACCACGCACGACCTTATCAAACAGTAACTGTTATATCAAAGAGCTCGGGATAAAAAACAGATCACAGAATCAGGTCGGGGACTTCAGTGTTCAGGATATCCACCAGGTCCAACGGAGATGCCAAACCCGACCTCCGTAAAGAGCTCATACCACGCACTATCCATCAAACGGAGCTCGGAACTCCACTCAGGGTCGAATAAGAGCTTTATCCTCGCCAATTAACTCCTCTAGGCCAAATGGCAAGGATAGGGGGCAATTGACAGTGCAAATTATTATTCCAATTTGCCCCTCCAACCATATGCTGACATGTGGCTGGCCACGTCAGCAATCAGGCCTGCCCCAGCGGGAGGAGCTCGGGGGAACCCCGTTGGGTCACCAAAAGAAAGATAGAGCCCCTCACAAATTAGGCACCCGCTCGAGGGTTAATTACAGCGAATTGAGGAACTCGAGCTCCAAAGCTTTTTCGAAAAACTCTGGAGCTCCCTCTCGCCCAACTACTCTGCCAGAGTGGTTTGTAGAAGTATGGGCGACTGTCACCTGCCCTACAGAGCGCGTAGAACTCCCATTATTTTCATTAAATGCACATTGACTGCATTTAATGCACCAAAATTCATGGAGAAATAAGATTAGAGTTGGTGATGATCGAAGCATGGCTCCAGACCTGCTCTGGGAGCTCTGGCCACATGTTTCCTCCCTATCATATATATAAAAGAAGTATTTACTTCTTTTAATAACCAAGTTTAACTAAATGAAAAATAACCTAGACAAACCTAAGAATAAGAAGAATCCATCATTTAATAACAAAAGGACAAGAGAGAAATAGAAGCTCAGAGCACTCAGTGGAACTCCCAGAATGGAGAAGTCAAAACTCGTGTAGCCTGAGAACACTCTTATTCTAACATTGTGAGGATAAAATAGTTAGAGATGTTTTATGAGTTTGTAATACTTGTTTGTTTATCATCAATACAAGGCAAATCGAGCTCCTAGCTCTATTCCACAAAGGAGGACTAACATGTATCTTCATACGAGGCCAACCTCCTCTATACATCTTTAACTCTTTTGGTTTATTGCATTTATTGTATCAATCATTTGACTGTGCGGTCTAAAATACCCTTCCACTTTTTAGCACCAACACTTCTTTTGATTTATTTGCTCATTAAATTCTTGAAAGTATTGCTTTGTTTATCCCTTGTTGGATGAAAAGCAATGCTTTTGCATTTTTCTTCTTATTTTCTTTATACTCCTTTTGCTTTGGTTAGGACCATATTTGTAGTGCCGCCGTAGATTCCAGTACATCATATCCATCTTCTACAATTTCCCATAATTCTTGAAAGATGAAAAGAGTCTTCAATTGTATGCTCCAAAAATCAAAGCTTTCACCATTAAAAATTGGAATCAAAGTTTGGGCATAATTAAACCCGACAACACTTGAATTTATAGCCATTATGATCTTCCCTCTAATACCACTGTTGTATTTTTGTGCAGCAAAAAAGTGGCACAAAAAATATTTTCTTCAATAAACTTTTCACTCGCGAATTACAATTACACTTTCTTTTCACTCAATTTTCTCACCCTTTTTCTCTTATACTTTACTCTCTTTTTTAATCACTCTCCTTTCACTTTTCTCCCTTACTCTATTGCATCACACAATGCTTACAAATACATCTATGTATAGTGTCTTAAAGAATATTTTAGGCCTCCTAGATTTTTCCATGCACTTCAGAGCTTTATATGACTTAACACTATTTTAAGTAAAAGATCATTCCTAAAGAGCTTTATAGAATTCTTCTTCCTATTTCAAGATATTTGCTAGATTTTTTATTGCAGAGTTTAAAAAAAATATTCTAGAGACAATTCTAGAATATTACACAATCTATAATTTTCAAAATTACTTTAAAATGCATCCACCGCTCCAAAAATTCAAAGTGATTAGATCTTCCTAGAGTTATGTAGTTTTGAACTTTCCCTTGTAGTACTCAGCTATGTGGAGTGGTTCCACCATTCTTCTGTACCATGTCCCTGAATACGCCAATTGAATGCACGAGTACTCAGAGGATGCAGGGCCACAATTATGTTAATGTGTGGACCACGTTTGTGCAGCTAACGGCAAATCGTAATCATTGGATGTAGCTAGCAAAAGCTGAGATTAATTGTTTATAAGTGACCCTGACCTAATGAGGACTTTAGGGATTTAATAGGAAGTGATTATACCGAGCCATAATATGCCACATTGGTAGTGTAACAGGAACTTTTTTGGTATATATATGGGTACTATGACCCTAAATTACAACTTTGGCCACCAATTTTGGGAAAAAACTCGGGTGGTTACATTAAGGTCAATATATAGCTTCCATATATATATACACATATGCGCACTAGAATTTGTGGCAAACTAGTTGTGTTTGTTAGAGTGATATACAAAAAGCCATAATTTTCTTGTTGGTTTGGATATGTTATAAACTTGGTTTTGCTATTTTAATGAGAATCTTTATGGGCAATGGTTGCATTAAATTATTTATTTAAATATTGTGCATGTATGTATTTTATTCCATATAGTAGATGATTTGGTGTGTAGAGTATAGCTTACACACAGAAAATCATATCATCGGTTCTTGTGGAATATAAGTTTAATGGTTCACAGTCTTAGATGGCATTGGACAGCCATCGGTAGGATTGTAGCACAAGTTTTAGTAGTTTATCTTAACTACAGGAAATGGTATAGTTTTAACTCATTGTGCTAGTACACTTTGTGTGTATTGAATAGGACCAGTTTGATTTAATTATTTTTATACTGACTATATAAAACAATTTAAAATCCCATGGTTATTATGATTACTTATGCTCTTAATCTTGAAATAATTAATAGACATATATATGTAGTGTTTGTTGTTTTGACTCATTAAAAGTGAGATTCATTTATGGATCAATAATCTTCGTGAATTGGATAACGACACTATATGTATGATGAATATTAATTATTGATGGAATCCACGTCTCGATATAGGGATTGATGATAACCTCTTGAGAAACTTATAAGTTTTGATCATGTCAAACCCTGCAGGTGGATTATGTTAATCCGACATGTCAAATAAGTTAAGTGGTAGGCTCAAGGATTAAGAAGTCATTTAAATATAATTGTCAGTAATTTAATTTAAATGACGGTTATATGTAATCTTAACGTGAGGAGAATAATAAGTATTTAATAACAAGGAGTTCGAAATATAATTTTGAGATAAGGACAGGAGTGCAATTATAGTTCTTTAGTGGTGTGAATTATAATTTATGGAAGGAACTAATTCATAGTGGAATTAGGATTCCAACTTTTCATAAGAAGCCCAAACTTATTTCTCCTTAAGGTCCCTATCGTAGCCTTATATATACGCCGGCCTTGTCTATTCTCAAGATAACAATAATTCTTATGAGTTAGGGTTTGTTCTAATGAGAGAGGAGAAAATCTTGGTGATACCGTAGCCCACACTCGGTGCAAGATTTGATGGCGAAAGGAAATACGATAAAAGATCTTTAGGTTTTCAGCACAGCAGTCGTAAATCAATCGTAACTTTTGATCACACCGTTAGATCAGGCTGATTTTTGGATATGTCGTTCGGAATACAAAGTTAATGTTATGGTGTGGAAAATCAAGACGATCAGAAGTCGTTTCAGTGGCAAAAACAATTAATTTTCGCAACCCAGCTAGAATTATAGAAATCTGACCAAATCGCAATTTGATGCTCTCAAACCCTAGTCTCTTCATATGGATCCTCTACATGATCCACAAAGGTGAAATCCCTTTATTCTTAAAGGGTTTTAGCAAAAGTATTTTGTTCAATCTATACGCAAAATCAAACGATCCTGTATTTTTGTCTCCATCAATGTCTTGTGAGTGCAGTACTGTATAGAGCTTCTAGTTCCAAGGCAATTGCTGCTCGAGATGGATCAAGATTGATCGACTATGCATGTAACCTATTGTGAAATTGTTCTATGAATTATGCATGTTATTCGTCAGGTTCTCCAAAACACGTCTATAATAATCAATGTTATTCGTCAGGTTCTCCAAAACATGTCTATAATAATCAATTTGGTCTTGAAACTGATTTGGAGTGCTTAAAACTGGCATAGACGGACTTCAAACAAAAGAGAAATGTACCAAATGGCTTGGAGGGTGAGATGAAAAGCTTGGGGATAGGATCTTGGTCTGAAACTACGTGCAGAAAGCGGGAAGTCCATGTTGGACGATCCTTTACGACTTGTTTGAAGTGACTTTCACCAAGAAGGGGTAAGCCAAAAGTTATACAAATAGGGCGTTTGTGAATATTTTAATAAATAGTGCCTAGCAGCCATAAGGTGGAGATCGTAACTAACATACGTAAAATCTAAAATATTATTAATGCAAAATTTTATATCATGTGTTACATACATACATGGTGAACTTGCTCATCTTCTTTGCTTTCTTCGGTGCTCTTGAATTGGATTACAATAAATATATCAACTGTCTTTGTTGAAGATAAAGGGTTTCAGATTTTAAGCATTGTTATAGGTTGGTGTTACTGAAAAATTAAAGGGCTTGTAAAGGGAAAGGAAGCAAGTGGTTTTGAAGTCAAGTCAACTACATTTTTGTGCAATTTAATGTTTGTCCGTTAATGTTCATTGATATTCTGGGTAATTTATGTACACATAAAAGTCCATTTTTCTATTTTTGTATTTTTCAATATAAAAGTCCCACAACACACTAAGATGCAATAACAATAGGACTATAGATTACTGATAAAGCAAATGAGAATTGGAAAGTAAATGCGAGAAGAAAACACATTCAGGATCACGTGGTTGTCATTCGAGCATTCCACATGAAATGGAAGAAATCTTTTATTAAAGAAACCAAGAATTACACACTCAATCTCTCAATAAACCATTTCTAGATCAATTTTGACAAACTCCAAATTGATACCCTTCTTAAATGCTAGATAGAACCTTCATAAGAGCTCTCTCAATTGTGAAAATAAACAAATAAGATAAAAATCATTATATTTATACTTAAATGCAAAATTGGGCCTAAAAGTGGGCTGGGCCCATAGGCGACTTGATCCAACATGCATGTTTATGCAATGAGCATTTCCTTCTCAAACCACTATGCGGCTTGTCCCATTAATTTTATGCTTGGGTCGCCGCTCAAGGCAGAGAAGAGGAGCCAACACAACATTCTCTTGTCTCTTTAAGTATTTATAAATTACTATAATTCACAAAAAGTCAAAACATACAAGAAATGTGGAATCAAAACAAGAATAACACATGCATACACAAAACTCACATTATTAACAAAAAGAAAAACATAACCAAATATTTAAATAACACGATTTATCTTTGATTTTCACTTCTTCAATTCCCTGATTATCTTCCTCCCTAATCCCCTTTGTCATTTTTTGGATAAATACAACAAAATTGCTAAAAATGCAACATGATTTTCCATATTAGATGAGCACCATGGACTTGTACTAAATATACCTTGTACGTTCATCCCTCATAAACTTTAGCCAGCGAAGAATCATAAGAAGTTCCTATGATTTGCTCTTTGTATTCTTTATAATCTTTCCACCATTCCATGAAAGTACTATTCTCCAAGAAAATCTCAGGGGAAACTGAACAATTTCTTATCAAACGAATTACATAATCCTCAAATTTATTCAGATTCCTGCCTTGCCAATTCTTTATTTTCTTCGTTACTCTCTCCATCCTTCAGAACTCTAAATGAAATCACAGCCTCTTCCACATGAGCCCAAAAGCAAGAATCCTCTGTAAGACTAGCTTTTTCCCTCTCAGAAGGATTACTTGGCTGGCTTGGTGGTCCTCTCTCATCATTGAACCATTTCTCCATCAACTTGTAGTGTTTTGATCTTTCCAACTTTATGTAGTCTCTCCTTCCATTTTTGTACCAGTCAGCTATGTCTAGTGGCTCGACCATTCTTCTGTAATTGGTGCCAGCATAGAGCCAGCGAGTGCGAAAGGCCACTCCTTCCTTTTGTGGCATTTGCTCTGCTTTTTCTACCATTTCTTTCCAGTATCGTGCAAGTTTAGCCTTTTGGGTTACAATCTCTGCCTTACTCTTCTTTTCGCCTAGGCTACCCGCCTTTTTGTACCCATCGTAATAACCTCCCTGGTACACTGTCACCTTCTTAAACCACTCGAGACTCGTGCCTCTTTTAGGCCATTTTTCTGCTGCTGCTGCTTATTTTACTGTCATTCAACTTCTTTGTATTCATCCCACATCACAAGGATCAACAGCATTATTGGGAGTTTATTTTTATTCCTCTTGTTTATCAAATTGTACTCGTGCCTCTTATTGTTATTAATAAAGTTTATTTATTTTCAAATTCTTGTAAATAATATTTATTAATTTTATGAGAGTTTGCTAGTAATGTAATAATAATATTGTTTAGTGTCATTGTTCTGCATTGATATAATGATTAGAGTATGGGTGCTGCTGCTGTCATCAATTATAAAAAATAAACAGAAAATGAGGCATTTTGTTGTAATTCACAATTCCAAACGCGTAATTATAAAGTTTCCATTTCTATGTAGAGGTATGTGGTTGATCATATTTCATATATTGAGAGAGAATCGTTGGGCCCCTTGATTGGATAAATATAATGACCCAAGAAATAAAGATTACAATATGGGTGTTCATCCCAAAAGGAGTTAATGTGTGAAATACATCACTAGGGTGAGGTGAATACGGCCAAAGAGTGTACGACTTTAACCCAAAGTGGATTGCACCTTTGTTCTTCTTGGCCGTTATTGGGAGTTTATTTACACCAAGCAAGATTATCTCGTTCGTGTGTCTTTCCTATAAGGCGGACAGTAGGTTTGACTGTAGTTCAATTTAGGGGAAGGGGATCGGGTAAATGGTGATTATCAATGACCTGCTTCTTATAATCCTCTTCTCAATAGGACATGATTTGCCATGCAATGATATTGAGGAACAAGAAGAAAGCAATATTCACTTGAATAAAGTCTTCTTCTTTCGTAGTATTTTTAAAAGAGCTCTGTACAGATTCTTGGCTGTAAAAATCCATACATACATAAACAATACTATTCTTCATGCTTCTGCTTTTTCCCCATAAAAAATGTTTACATGATATGAGCTCCAGATTTCAACTAAAAAGAAGTTAAGATATATATAAAATTGAGTTGGTAATGTTACCTGTGGTTTGATAAGTCCAATTGCTTCTAGTTGCAAGGTGAGCCCAACCTGAAGGGGATTCAAGGTGAAGTCACCTAACTGCGAAGTCCCTTTAAGTATCGTGTTCTTCTTGAGGTTGTCCAAAACCAATCCATAGTCGTTGATTTGGAAGTGGGTAAGATCAATGTTTACTCCACTTTCTGAGCTCATTGCTATTAGTAGTTCGAAAACAGAAGGGGGGTCATCAAAACAGGCACAACTTGAGTCTGAACAAAATAGATATGAACCAAACGGCTTGTAAGTTGGAGTGGCTAAGGAAGCAGGGTTGGGTGAGATGAATAGTTTAGGGATTGGATCTTGGTTAGAAATTACGTGGAGGAAACAAGAAGACCATGATGAGCGTTCTTTTATGGCCTTTTGGAAGTGATTGTCACCGAGAAGGGGTGAGCCAAAAGTGATGCAAATGGGGCGTTTGGATGGCTTTGAATAAACCGTGTCTAGCAGCCATAAGGTGAAGAGGGAGGCAATAGATCCCCCAAGAGCATTTCCGGTTATCAGTAGCGGTTTTGAGATATCAATCTGCAATAAAAGCACAACATCAATTTTGGACATATCACTTCACTAACAACAAAATATACCTTCAGTGTCAAATTTTTTTCATCACTAAAATTATGTTTGTCATAAAAAAAAAAAAAGAAGAAAAAAAAAAACGTTTTTGTGTCACAAAAGGTCAGTCTGTGCATATATAATATATATATATAGTTTGGGTATAAAGATCACCCAGTATTAATCCATATATATCTTCTCTTTCTAAAAGACCAAAAAAATTATTGTATATAAATCACAATCCAAATTTATGGGTATTTTATTATTAGCACCAAATCACGGGAGCGGCTCCTCTAGAGTGGGGCTTCCCACTCTAGAGGTAGAGTGGCATTAATTGAGACCGTCGGATTTTATTTAACGCTCCAAATTTTATCTCAAAAAATTACTTGTTTTAAAACTTAAATACCGTGTCGTTTAATTTTGTTAGGGGTTTAACGCCGTTTGAAAAATAAAATCAACGCTCTTGGGTAGACAAGCTGGCAAAAGGGAAAATCTTGGGTACACCCGACACGATCAAAAGAATTATCTAAGGAATAGAAGGAAAAGAATTATCTAAGGAATAGAATTAATTTGTGATTTACTAATATTTTTTTTAATGAGAGAGATCGGTATATATTGTTTGACGCAACAAATCCATCAATTTTTAGTTTGATGGAGAAGCTGATTCCTCAATCAAGAACACTAGCATTGAATTTTTGGTTATCAAAATTTTCCCTCACTCTTCATTGAGATTTAACTTATGCAATTTTGAAGAAATGAAAAATAGAGAATGGTATTACATTAACTCAACAAAAATAAATAATGGTATTGAAAAATAAAGCTGCTACATATACACGCACTAAACAAAAATATTAATTAGGAAGAAAAGCCCCACTCAATTAATGCCACTTTACCTCTAGAGTGGGAAGCCCCACTCTAGAGGAGCCGCTCCCCCAAATCACACTGTTATTTTAGAAAATGGGTATTTTCTATATTTGTGATAGCTCTCCTTTAAAGGAATTGTTTTCTAATCTTTATCTACATTTCAAGACTAAATCGAGAGGAAACTACCATCTTTAAATGATGAATTGCCAATCAGTTGTATTACTTTGAGACTAATCAGTCCAATCTCTTTCTCCGTCAGGTAGAGCTCTATAAATCTTAGTTTTGTTCTAGAAAATAAACCTATCCCCCATAAGAAAACATCTTTCAGTTTTTGGAGGATACCAAAACTAGGAATATAGGTGGAAAACTCTTATTTTCTAATGAAAATAATGCTAATTAAACTAACCCTTAGCAAAAAAAATTCTAAGTTTCGTAACCAATCTGCTAACTTTGTGACGGATTCTGAGTTTCGTGGCGAAATGTCTTTCATCACAAAAATTTTGTCGCTAAAGAAGTTCAATCTGTGAGAAAATTATGTTTTGTAAATCTAATTGTGTAGTTTGTTGTAGCGAGTGTTTCAAACGTATGAGATATAATTTAGGTCGTAGTAAATTTCTTGAATTAGTGACACCAATTATGTTAATGGGTCTATTTATTCATCACGGCAAAGTTTTTTTCCAACAGATAATAATAGTAATGAACTATATGAAGGAACAATAAGTGAAGTAGAAGAGATAGGTGGATAAGATAAGCACCTGGTCTTGGAGAGCAGAGAGCTGATCATCATCATATAGGGAGGTAAAGATTCGAAGTGCAGCGTTGCTAATGGAGAAACGAGGGTTGACTTTTGTGGCTATGAAGTCGAAGAAAGTTCCGGTATTGCTAGTTATTGGCAAAAGATCTTGATCCTGTTCTTGAAGTAGTTGTACAGTACAAGTGGGTGAAGGGACAAAAGCTATAATCTTACCATCAGGTACAAGTTGAGAAGCTTGAATTGAAATTGAGATATCTGAGTTCTGATTATTACTGGTCTTGCAAATTGCCGAGCAAGCATCGTGGAGGAGATTTGAGTTAACTATTACATTTGCTGAATATAGTCCGTAGCTGAACCTGCAGTTGAAACAGAGTTCATCAAGATTATTATAAACATACATAAAAATGAGAAATTAGATTAACTAATCAAAAATTTTCATTTTGTTACATACATGGTGAAGATTTGGCTCAGCTTTTCTCCTTTGTTGGGTGTTCTTGGGTGGATTACATAAACTATATCAAATAAGTTGTGTTTATTGAAAATAAAGGGGCCTTAGTTTTCATTTTATAATAGCAAGTTGTTGTTGCTTGTCAACTGTTAAGGGAAGGAAACATAAAGCAAGTAGTGTGGAGAAGATAAAAGTCAAGTAGCTTTTCACTTTCAAAAAAAAAAAAAGTAGCTTTTCACTAGGGACGAAGTTTCCCTCACTCCTATTTCTAAGATAAGAAAATCTTCCTAGGCTTTATTATTTTAAATTAGATAAAAAAATTGACCTACAATTTATTTTAATCATGAGAACAATTTTTAAATATTTGTTTCGCTGAAAGGATATACCCGTTTTTTTAATAGTTAATTATATTCTTATTGCAATCTTTTATTTCTTTATTATCATTAATAATTGTTAAACCTCACCAACTACCTCCGCTCACTGGAACTATGGTGGCCACTCCAGTGTTCTGGCAAGAATTTTTATGTAGGGCAAAAACAAATTTGCACTAAAAATTACATATTTAATTACTTGTGGATTTAGTGCAAAAATAAATTTGCACCAAAATTTAGATCATAATTTGTCTACGGATTTAATGCAAAAATATATTTGCACTAAAATTTATAACATTAGTTATTTGGGAATTTAGTGCAAAAATATATTTGCACTAAAATTATATCACGAGTTGCTCGAGAATTTAGTACAAAAGCATATTTGCACTAAAATATGTATCATTAGTTACGTGCAGATTTAGGGTAAAAACATATTTAATTTGCTCTAAAAATATTTCATGAGTTACTTGAGAATTTAGTGCAAAAATATATATGCACTAAAATATGTATAATTAATTGCTTGCATATTTAATACAAAAATATATTTGCAGTACCTGCTAGAGCTCCAATGAGGTCATAACGCTTTGGTAATAGTTGCTGGAACTCCAGAAGGGGGAGTGGTGGTGGTAGCAGCCGGGGGGAACTATTTATTTTTTAGAAAAAATTAAAGAAATGGATGAAAGATATTTTAAGTAAAGAAAAATAAATGTCCTTATTTTAGAATGAAATCGTAAGGTATCATTCCCTTAAATATAATTTTATTTTATTTTTTTAAAAAAAAAAAAAACCCTTTAACTTATTGCCTTCTTATACGTACATATGTTCTTTATTCTTGATAAACATAGTCTGCAATTAATTAGGTGTACACAAAAGTCATTTTTTTAATGTTTTCTTTACACTACTACATTCACAAAACTTTATTTAAAACATGCAGAAAGCTATGGAAGTAGGGTCCCCATATATATAGGTGTTACTACATAAAAGCAAGTTGAGACTCAGAAATTCAATACACAAAATGTGCATTCACATGGAGTAGGTCTTTTAATTTGTGCCCCTACAAGTAAACAAATCGTCTTTCGTCTTTTGTATATTTCATATCAGGTCAACAGTTACTCAACCCATAAACTCACTAAACATATATAAACCTACCTTATTAAGTAGATGTTAAATTCTTATCATTGTTTAACTTTTCTCAATAAAATTGTCCCTTAACAAGATTTAAAATTGCACTCAACGGGATTTTGAGTATACATATCCGCCATTCTCGAGCTCTTCTCCAAGACTTGATTTTGCTTTGGTATTACTTACAAAGCTCTATGCTCCTATTCTAATCTTGGGAATTTGTTTGAATAGCTTACTTGTAGGGGCACAAATTAAGGGACTACTCCATTTGAATGCACATTTTGAATGATTTCTCCTATCCGCGATCTTTTACGGTTAATCCACCCTTAATTTACAGAATTTTTGAACAAACTTTCACAATATTATCGTTTTAAAAATTGAGAAGTATATCCACTAATTAAAATTAATTTATAATTGTATTTTTGAGTTTTAATTTAGATTTTTAATTCAAAATTTACTTCCATATTAATTTATTTTCCATTTTCTTTTAAGGCTTTTTAAAATCTTTTATTAAAAATACTATATTAACTTATAAGTAGTTTGATCGATGAAAATATAAACCTTAAAATCATATTAATTTAAGCGTACAACAATGAAAATTTCTTTTGCCGTGAAAAAATCGAACAATATTTTGTAACAAGGAGAATATTACACAATAGAATGGATTAACGAGGAATTGAAAGTCAAGAAAATACCATGAATTAGTGTTGAGCACGGTTTATTTCCATCAAAATCCTCTAATAGAGCAAAAATTGAACGTTCAATGGTGTATTCCATGTAATTTTGTTTTTTTTTTCATAAATTTATACTTGAAATTTTATTCTTATTTAAAGTCTGGGTAAAAAAACTTAATTCGAATACAATATTAAAACCACAGTAGAACATGACTTAATATTTAATGTCAGATCTAAAACTAATATGTTGTATTCGTAAGATCTGTATAATAAGATAATTGAATGGTAGAAAAACTTAATTTTGATTACAACATTACAAATTTCAGCAGAGTTAGAAGATGAAATCTTGTCGAAAAAAGTTCGTAAATTGTTGGATAGAAATGAAGAGCCAGAAGATGAAATGCGAAAGAGGTACTATTTGCTTTTTTGCTTTTCATTTTTACTAATTGAATATGATAATTTTATTTACTTAACTAAAGTGGATATTTTAATATTAATTTATTAATAAAATTAAATTTATAAAAATTAAATCAATAAATTTTTTTTGTAAATATATTCTCGTTCTCCGAATAATTTAATTGACAATACAAATTAATTTAATAACGTAGATTAATTGCAAAAAATCGCAGAAAAAAATTAATTCACCTTATAATTAACATACATGCATACATAGTACATACAAAAGAGTAAGAATAATATTTGTTGGTCGGAAAACAACCCTAGAGGGGGGGTGAATAGGGTTTTTAAAACTAAATGCGGAATTTAAAAATCTTTTCAAAAAGTTTAAGTAAAACAATTTACTTAACAAATATATTAAGGAATGTAAGCAAATAAACAATCAAGCACAAGTGAAAATAATTAAGCAATCTCAAGCAATAACAAAACAATTAATAAAGAGATTGAGTAAGAAAGATTGAACCGATTTGAAGTCCAAGGCTTTTTGTCCACACGGTTTTGGTTTACCAAACCATAGTCCGCGCTCGGTTAGTTCCCCGAGAATTTCCACTAATTCCAATCTCCTTCCGGGTGAAGATCAAACCACTACAAGTGTTGTTGTCTCACACACTCTTTACAAATATTGCTTGACCACAATATTCTCACAAGACACTCTCTTGCTAACCTTGTGAAAATTACATTTCACAAAAACTAAACAAGAATTTACCTTCTTATTTTTCTATGAGATTTACCTCTCACAATTTGAATACAAATGTTTGGTGATTCACACCAATTTACAATAACTCTCTCAAGTGTGTAAAGAATACAATTTGAAGCTCACACTAGAGTTATCCTATTTGATCAAGATGATATAGCTCAAATAAATGATGATTGATCAAAAACAATTTCTTGAATCTTTAGATATTGAAGATAGATGAAGTATGGAGTATGAGAGTGATTCAAGGTATGTAGAATGAGTCTTAGATGTCATATATATAGTCCCAAAAGTGATATAGCCGTTTGAGAGGTTTGGTGGAAGTTTTGTACAAAAAATAGTAAAAAAATAAAAATCCAACGGCTATATTCAGGTCATCAGTCGACTGAGCAAGCCTCCTTAGTCGAATGAGTGACCATCAGTCGACTGAGCAAGCCCATCAGTCGACTGATGACCTCTTCTGGTTTGTTTAGATAGATTGCTGCAGACAGCAAATTTTTCCCGATTTGTTTTGATCATATCTTATTATCCAGCTGTTGGAACTTGATGAAATTTTGGATATAAGTACTATAATGTGTTATCTAACTACTGTCCAAATTTCATAATGATCGGAGTCCGGGAAGGCCTCCAACAAACCGTTAGATCAAAACTGCGCAAAAACGGAGCGAGTCTAGAAAGGGAAAAATAAACATTTTTGCAATTAAGTTCCAAAATCAATTTTGATGCTTGGGATAGGTCAAATATATTATCCTAAGACACCTATTTTCGTGAGAGCTCAAAATATGCTCAAATCAATTTAATATGAAATTATTTGAAAACCGGTTTTTGCAAGAATGGTGTTTTCAAAGAAATTTTGATTCAAACTGATTTTGATCAATCTAACAATGATGTAAGTTCATATTTGAGCTATATAATCAATCAATTAAGAAACTTTACATTAATCCTAAGCAAACACTCAATTACCGAATAGGTGAGTCTTCGAATGCTTCGATTTGTTTCTTCAAATTGATTATTCACTTGAAGCTTTTCCCTTGAAGCTTTAGTATATGATCCTTGATCTTTTATGCTTCATGAAATGCATTGCTAGCTTGTAAGTGATGAGATTGATCTTCTTGTCTTGTCCAACGCTTGTAGAAGAATGATCTTGATCATTCGGATAGATCGATTTTAGTCGAATGCTTCGTTGTCTTGATCGGATATTGATTGAATGATCCTTGTCTAACTTCCTTTGAGCAATCATGCTACTCTTGATTTTCCAAATAAGAAATCTATAATCTTATATCAAGAACATGTTAAATTACACATGATTGATTTATTGTTATTATCAAAATAAGATTAAGACCTTCAAGGTCAACAATATTAATGCAAATTTTTGTTTCTTTTTTTCTTGGATACATACTTGGCGAAGTCGCTCAACGATCTTCTCTGCTTTGTTGGGTACTTGGGTGTTTGTGAATTGAATTAATATATAAACTGCCAGTCTTTGTTGAAAATGAAGCGACCTATATATATATACATAGTAGACCACTTGTACATGCAATACACGTATTATTTAAATATATTTAATTTAAATTAAAATATCGAATAAAGATGTCAAGTAGTTAAATGGTTAAATAATTTTATTAAAAAGTCCAAAATTTAAACCCTCTTGTAAGCATATTGTTTTATAAAAAAGACCGTAGGGACAAAGACTTGGTTATGTGTAGGTGAGTGGGGTTAATTGACCACACTTGAATTAACAAAATAAACATGCAGCATATAATATTTTTGTACTTTTTAATTTTGTGTTGTATATTTGACACCACTTAATTTATATAAAAAAAAACCCATTAGTGGAGTCAAATCTTAAAAATAATAATATTAATAAAAGTTGCGTCCATGGGACACTTCATCTTATCTTTGATATTTTTTTTACTTTATACTTTATCCCATTTCCTAACCTTCAATTGAGACCATAACTTTTTTATTTTTTATTTCATTTCACAAAAGCCAATACCCTTATACCCAAATAGATTCATACAATTTTCTCCTTTCTATCTCAAAACTCAAAAGTTTAATATTCATAAATTAATACCCTAATATTTTTTTTGTTGCTCCTGACCTATTGTAAGTGTATATACATATGATATTATAATCTATGAAAAAAAAATTTGGTACATTATTTGATGAACCCACTAACGAAATTTCCTAGCAATGCCACTATGTACGGAGAGTTTATAATATATAACAAATATATATATACATATAATTTCGAGTTTATAACATTAGTAATTGTTGTTGCTTGTTCGTTATATTGAAAATCTATTATGGTTACAGTTGTGAAGGGAATTAAAGTCGTGTGTAAGTCAAGTTAACTATATTTAAATATTACAAAAAGAAACTTCGAGTTTTTTTGCCAAAGTAAGCCATTTTTTAAACTTAATAGCTAAAGTAAGTTATTTTTTAACATATTTGTCAAATTAGTACACTTTTAAAAATAGTTATTTCAAATCATTATTTTAAGAAAAAAATAGTGATTTTAAATCACATTTTTATGTCAAATTACTATTTTATTTTTAAAATAATAATTTGAAATTACTATTTTTAAAAGTGTAACAATTTAATAAATATATTAAAACATAATTTAATTTAACTATTAAATTTAAAAAAGTGACTTAATTTGGCGAAAAAGTCAAGAAACTTCCCTACTATGATAGTTTTGTCCTCTTTTTGACCTTTACACAAAAGTCATTAACTTTTTCAAATTTTATATTTTTCAGAAAGATACCCAGCATCCTTAAAAAATTTAAAAAAATGGATATCAAGTATGAACATTAGAATTTTATGGACAACCTGGCCACCCAACGCGCATTTGCACAATATGAAATACTAGTGGACGGCTGTCCCTCTTTCTTTATTGGTTATTTATTTTTATTTTTTTTAATTATTCTCAAGTTTGTTTTTTGTTACCGGTTGAAACAGTGTACAAGGTTCATATTTTCGAATTTTTTTTTCTGAATAAACTACTTTTTGAATAAATTTATCTATCTAATTCATTTTTCAAATTATTAACTAAAATTACAAATTTTAAAAATAGTGATTTGAAATCACTATTTTTAAACTAAAAATGTTATTTAAAATCACTATTTTTGTTCATAAAAAAGAAAAATAGTGATTTGATCTCACTATTTATCAACAAAAATAGTGATTCAAAATCACTATTTTTGAAAGTGTGCTATTTTGGTTAATAAGTTGAAAAGTGGCTCAGTTTAGCTATTTAGTTCAAAAAATAGCTTAGTTTAGCAAAAAAATCCATATTTTCAGTTCTGATTATTGAAGACATATGTAAGAGAAATGTTGGTCGGATTTCAACCCTAGAGGGGGGGTGAATAGGGTTTAAAAACTTTAATGCGGAATTTAAAAAACTTTTTGAAAAACGTTTAAGTAAAACAAATTTGCTAAACAAATTATCAAGGAATGCAATCAAATAAACAATCAAGCAAATAAACAATCTCAAGCAAACAATAATGTACAAGTAAATAAAGAGATTGAGTTAGAAAGATTGAAGATTTGAAGTAGGCTTTTTGTCCAACGGTTTTGGTTTACCAAACCATAATCCGCGCTCGGTTAGTTCCCCGAGAATTTCCATTAAACTTAATCTTTCCGGGTGAAGATCAAACCACTACAAGTGTATCCTCTCACACACTCTTTACAAATATTGCTAGAACAATATTCACACAAGAAACTCTCTCTTGCTAACCTTGTGAGATTTACCTCTCACAATTTCTAAACAAAATTTACCTTCTTGTTTTTCCTATGAGATTTACCTCTCACAATTTAATACAAATTGTTTGGTGACTCACACCAATTGAATAACAACTCTCAAGTGTTTAAAGAATAAATTTAAGCTCACACTAGAGTTACAAGATTGATAAAAGTTTACTCAAATGAATTGATCAATGCAAAGCTTGAAAACTTGAATAATGATATATGAAAAATGAGTTTGTATGATCATTCAAGTATAAAAACAAGTTAAGACCTCATATAAACTTGAAAAAGGATATGGCCGTTTGAATGTTACAAGAAGTTGTGGGGCAAAACAAGACATTTACCAACTCTCAACGGCTATATTTTTAGGTAGTGACTCACCCATACACCATGTAGTCGACTAATGGTGTAGTCGACTCACACATAAAATGTGTAGTCGACTACAGCTTCTGAATTTTAGCACAAGTCAAACCTCAAATCAACCAAACTCTTGGGGAATGTTCTAGAGGTTATTTTAAGCATGTTAGTTGGTTTTGAGCATAAAAACAACCGGAAATTTAGATTATTTTTACAAGAAAACCGGTTCATGTGAAAAGTTTTCAAAGGATGTCCAATTCAAACTTTGATCTAGAAAGAGTTTGAATGCAATGAATGATATATGATCATGTTTGAGCTTAGTTTGTGATCAATGATAATAACTTTACATAAAAAGCTAAACACTCACTCATGTAACAAGTTTACAATTCTTCAAAGTGCTTGAGCTAGTTTCTTTGTTCTCCACTTGAATTCTTGTCTTGAAGCTTTTGATCCTTGTTCTTTTGTGCTTCATGAAACGCATTGATGATATTGATCTTCTTTGACTCCTTGTCTAATGCTTTGTTGACTTGATCGGATATTGATAGAATGATCCTTGTCAAACTTCCTTTGAGCAATCATGCTATTCTTGATTTTCCAAATAAGAAAGCTATAATCTTAAATCAAGAACATGTTAAATTACACATGATTGATTTATTGTTATTATCAAAATAAGATTAAGACCTACAAGGTCAACAAGAAAGCTTAAACTTGGTAAAAGATTCCTAAAGGATGTAGAAAAATTAATCAAGGGAAAACACGCACCCACGTGCACGTCATCATTTACGCACCCATGCACATACAAACCTCCACGCGCCTAAATGTGCACTCGTGCATTGCTTATGCACGCGTCCTCGCACGTCACTCATTCAGTTGCTCACAAGCTTCAACGTGTATTTGCGTAAGCACATCCACGTGTCATGTTGCCCTAGTTCCAAACCAGTTTAACCAAACATGTTTATTTCTTCATTTTTTTTACCGATTCAATCATTTTTAACTTGGTTTTCAACTAAACCAGACAGGTTTCAAGGGTCTTCAGTCGTTCTAGACACGTTTTCAGCCTCTGTTTTACCAGAAAAGCCTATGTCTTATTGTTTCAGTTATACGTGTGAGGATCAAGCGCTTACTGTTGCGCTAAAAGCTATATCTGTTAGCGAAGGCGCAACTTTATTTCCTTATACACAAGGCCCATTAGAGCGCCATGGTATTCGATAACCTACATATCGGATATACCCTCCGAATTCACCACGGAGAAGAGCGCAATTGTGAATTTACCTCCAACAATCCCCCCTCCCCCACAATGGCGCTCCCCAGGTATCGAACCCATGACCTCCTCTGATACCAATTGCTGGTCGAAAAACAACCCTAGAGGTGGGTGAATAGGGTTTTAAAAACTTAATGCAGAATTAAAATGTTTTTAAAATGTTTAAGTAAAGCAACTTAGCTAAGCAACAATATCAAGGAAATAATCAATTTCAAATAATCAATTTCAAATAATCAATCCCAAGACAAGCAAATAAGCAATCTCAAAATACAAGCAATAATATAGCAATAAAAAGAGAGCTTGAGTTTAGAAAGAATAAACCAATTTGAAGCTCAAGACTTTTTTTCCTCACGGTTCAATTTTCTAAATCATACGTCCGCGCTCATTTAGTTTCCCGAGAATTTTCACTATTCAATCTTCTTCGGGTGAAGATCAAACATCAATACAAATGTTGATATACACACAACACTCACAATGTACCCACTACACTTTTCACAAGATATGCTCTCTTACTCTACAAAGAGACAAACTCCTCTTTTGAAATGAAGAATGAATTATTTGTGGTGATACACACCAATACAATAACTCTCAAATGTATTTGAAGATTACAAATGAAACTCACACTAGAGTTATCAAGATTGATCAAAATATATAGCTCAAAAGATGAAAGATTGATCAAAATGTGTTCTTCAATCTTTGTATATTTGAATATATGAATAATAGAGTATTAGAATGATTCAAGATGTGTTAAAACATGTCTATGACCTCATATATATAGCTTGAAAAATTATATGGCCGTTGGAGGTGATTAAGAAAGGTTTTGGATTAAAGGTATACATTTTCAAACTTTTCAACAGCTAATTTTAACCAGAAATTCAAATTTGTTTTGATAATTTCTCCGAATCTGACCGTTGGATCATGCTCAAATTTTAGTCAAAAGTGTTACGAAATGTTATCTAACTACTGTAAATTTTTTAAAATAATCGGAGTTCTGGAAGGCCTCCATCATACCATTAGATCAAAACTGAGCGAATTTTAAATGTAAAATAAAAATATTTTTGCAATTTAGCAATTTAGTTACAAATACAATTTTAATGATTTGTGAACCTCAAAGATATGTTTCTAAGATACCTATTTTTATTAGAGATTAAAATATAATCATTTAAAATTAATATGAATTTATTTTGAAACTAGGTCTTTGTAAAATGATGTTTTTCAAATAAATTCAATTTCAAGCTTATTTGAATCAATCTTTTAAAAGATGCATGAATACGTTTGAGCTATAAGGATTTGATCAATAAAGTAACTTTACATAAATCTTAAGCACTCACTCAATTACTGAATTAACGAGTCTTCGAATACTTTTGATTTATTTCTTCAAATTGATCTTCACTTTAAACTTTTTCTTAGAAATTTTTCATATAGTCTTTTGATCCTTTGTGCTTCATGATTTGTATTGAGAGATTTGATCTTCTTTGTCTTGTCCAATGATCGAATAGTGAAAAAGTGATCCTTGTCATGTTTTTCTTGAATTTTTCAAGTAAATAAACTATATACTTATGTCAAGAAACATGTTAAATTACACATGATTGATTTATTGTTATTATCAAAATAAGATTAAGACCTTAGGTTAACAATTTTCCCCTTTTTGATGATGATAATAAATTAATGTTTGTTAACAATAACAAGCATAAATAGTATATAAATGTAAATAAATAATATGTTTCTCCTCAATTTATGCAAAGATGACAAAAAAAAGTATTGTAAATATTTGAGATAGTTTTAAAAATAATTTTTTTTTAAAAATAAAGCTTTCAAAAGTATGAATGTAAAAAAGCATTTAAAATCAGTTTAAAGCATTTAAAATCTTACCACAACATTTAAAGTCAGTAGAAAAAATCTTACCACATTGTTCAATTTAAAGCATTTAAAATCGTACCACAACATTTAAAGTCAGTAGAAAAAATCTTACCACAGCGCCAACATCATACACACATTTTCTCCCCCTATGTCAACATTAAAAAGGGATCTAGACCGTACGAGGGCGATAGATTCTAGATGCACGCGGGAAGCACTGTATTTTTGATATTTTAGGATGACAGTTTTTCGTTTTCGGAATTCTTTCAGTGCTAGATGCCTCTTGTCCCCTCTTTCTTGTTATCTCCCTGGAGATCTATTTTCTTCTTATAACTTTTATAGGGGGTACCCATGAGTAAGGGAAAGTAAATCACAAGTATGCCGAACACCTTCCGTTGTACAGGTTCTTCTTGTGTTGCTTGCACTTATAGATACAAGAGATGTCTGATATGGTGTGAATATGCACAAATTTTTTTAGATGTGATTAATCGTCAAGATTATCACACAATCCTCACTGTTTTCGGGGTAAAGAGTGTTGCAAAGTTTTTACAAAATATTCCCGAACATCAATATCTTGAGACTCTCAATTCATTTCTTTTTTAAGCTAAGGCAAGAGTCGAGGATCCCAGTAGGCTGTACTGAGCTCATTGTTTCTCTTGAACAGAAGGTAGAAGAGTTACAATCACGGGTGACAGCGTTAGAGGCTTTGCAATCACGGGTGATAGTGTTAGAGGCTCGATTATGAGAGTCTTACAGCGCTAACCCGTGCTTTTCTTATATTCCTCCTAGAGGTTCTTCAGGGCTCCTATCATTAGTAGAAAATGTTGCACCGGATATTAATCCGACTGTCGAGAATCTTCCAGAACATGATGTTCTTCCAATCGATGCTGATTTGTTGGCATCTCCTTCATTTGGAGGATTTTTAGGACTCCTCATGTCGGCAGAAGAAGTTACACCTGAAATTCTTCCGACTATCGGGAATCTTTCATACCATAGTGCTTTTCTAACTGATGTGGGTTTGCCGGCATATCCGATTATGTCAGATTACCAAGTTGCTTTGGAAGGTTATTCATCGTAATTTTCTCAAAGTAGTGTTGTTGCAAAGGTTGCCGAGACAATGAATCTTGATTGGACAGCTCTATTAGATATGGAGCATAATTTTGTTGATTATTCTTCTTCCAGTCTCGATGCTGTTTTGAATTTTGATCCTGATGATCTTCAGATTCTTTTCTCTTCTTTTCTTTGAATAATAAATAATGATTTTTAGATTGCAAAATTATTGTTAGTTTATAATAACATGAAAAATAAAGACTTGTGTTTTTTACCAAGTTGACAACATCACAAAATTTATCTTTAACAAATTTAGTTTTGGGTAATCCTTTAACTAATTTCTTTTCAGATAATTTGTGAATTAAATTCATTTGAGCATGACCTAATTTTATATGTCATAACCAAGAAACATCATTCAACACAGATAAACATTTAACATCTTGTTGAGATAAATCATTAAGTTCAAGAGTATATACGTTATTAGATCTATAAGCAACAAACAAGATAGAATTATCACTAATATTTTTAATAATGCAACATTCGGATTTAAAAATAACTTCATAACCTTTATCACACAATTGATTGATACTAAGTAAGTTATATTTTAAACCGTCAGCAAGTAGAACATTATCAATATAAGAAAATTTATTACCAACTTTACCTATACCAATAATTTTGCCTTTGGCGTTGTCTCTAAATGTGACGTTGCCTCCTTGTTTAGGAGTAAGACTCAAGAAATTTCTCTTTTCTCCCGTCATGTGTTTTGAGCATCCACTATCCAATAACGATTTTATTTTGCTAACTTTTACTCTCATGCAAACCTACACCAAAATCTTAAGCAACTTCTCTTTTGGTACCCAAAATAATTTAGGTCCTTTAGGGTTAGCATACATAGTGGTTCCTTTAGGAATCCAAGCAAGTCTGTTTTTAGCAAAAAAAAATTCTGTGTAATAACAAAAATGTGCATTATGAATGTTTCTTTCACGAAATAAACAAAGATTAGTGAGATTATGCGGTGTGTATGTTTTGAAGAAATTTTTGTAATCCTTTTGGTTATGGATTTGATTGTAACCCAAACCGGCTTTATCAAAGACACACCTTTGTACTCCCAATAGTTTATCCAAGTTATCTTTTCCATTTGTGAACTTGATTAGACTATTAATTAAATCCTTTACTTTTTCTTTCAAATCCTCATTTTCTAGTGCAAGTAAGTTTGAAGTCTCCTTTTCTTTCCCCTTTTTCAAATAGTTGATTTTCTTTTTAAAATCAATATTTTCCTTTTCTAAAGTTTCACATTTGACAGAAGTAATAGAATTTTCTTTCTGGAGACTTGTATATCTTTTTGAGAGAATTTCAAATTTAATATGTAATTCTTCAAATATGGTATATAGTTCATCATATTCATTATGCACACTTTCATCATCATCAAAATTATCATTAAATGAGCTATAGTTAGAATTTACCTCATATTCTTTTGCTATAAGACAAAGGTTGGCCGTTTCTTCATCACTAAAATCGGCATCCGATTCTCCTTCTTCGGAATTGCTCTATGTTCTTTTTAGTGCATGCTTCATTTGTTTGAATATTTTATCTCGTTTGTCCCTTTTTTCCTTCTTTCTAAGTGAACAATTTGGCTTGATATGACTAGGTTCATAGCAATGATAACACTTTTTGATTTCATCATTTTCTCCTCTTTGTTGATTTGATCGATCATTGTTTCTTCTAGAGGATGATGTATATTTGTTATCATTTCCTTGAGAATTTTCCTTCTTAGCTAGAAATTTCATAAATTTTCTAGATAGAAGTGCCATGTCTTCATCACCATCCATTGATACATCATTATCTTCATGTTGGATAAGTTTTGAGAACTAAAATTTTCTTTGATACTCGAACATTTTCATGTCTTAATATCATTTTCATCATACTCGAACATTTTCTTAGGAACAATTTTTTCACTATCATCTTTTTTAGTAATTTCATAAGGTCCTTCAAGTATAACTCTCTATTGTTCAAAATCACTGAATTGTAAAAATATACTCATTCTACTTTTTCAATAGTTATAAATTTTACCATCAAATAAGGGTGGTCTAGAGGTGGAGAAACCTTTAGAAAAATCGGTTCCTTGATATATAGACATGATCGTAAACTCTAAAATTGTTAAATCAAAATAAGAGTACAACCTTTGATACCAATTGTGAGGATCAAGCGCTTACCGTTGCGCAAAAAGTTATAGCTGTTGGTAAAGGCGCAACTTTATTTTCTTATACGCAAGGCCTATTAGAGTGCCATGGCATTCGATAACCTGCATACCTGTAACAACCCGATCCCACCTCAGTACGATATTGTCCACTTTGAGTGGCTCCGCTCCAGCACCAACTGGGCAGCCCTTTCTCGCACGGCTTTGTTTCTGGGAGCTCACGACCAGCTTCCCAGGGGGTCACCCATCCTGGGATTGCTCTGGTCGCCGACTCGCTTAACTTAGAAGTTCTGATGGGATCCGAAGCCAGTGAGCCTCCAATAGGCCTCGTACTTAATTAGCGACCAATTCTTACTTATATTAGTCTCAAGGAACTCCCCCATCTTCCGATGTGGGATGCTCCCTTTGAGCTACACTTCCTCCCCTCCAAGGGAGTACTTATCATTCGCAGGGCGTCACATCCTTCCCCCCAAGGGAATCGACGTCCTCGTCGACACATCGTACTCTGTGGGGTCTGCTCTGATACCATTTGTAACGACCTGGTCCCACCTCAGTACGATATTGTCCGCTTTGAGTGGCTCCGCTCCAGCATCAACTGGGCAGCCCTTTCTAGCACGGCTTTGTTTCTTGGAGCTCACAACCAGCTTTCCAGGGGGTCACTCATCTTGGGATTGCTCTGGCCGCCGACTCGCTTAACTTCGGAGTTCTGATGGGATCCGAAGCCAGTGAGCCCCCAAAAGGTCTCGTACTTAATTAGCGACAAATTCTTACTTATATGGGTCTCAAAGAACTCCCCCATCTTCCGATGTGGGATGCCCCCTTTGAGCTACACTTCCTCCCCTCCAAGGAAGTACTCATCACTTGTAGGGCGTCACAATAGCGAATTGCCTTCCAGATTCACCACGGAGAGGAGCACAATTGTGAATTTACTCCAACAATACGATCCATATACACATCCTTTTAAACTTGTTTTTTAACAAGACATATCGATTCTTGGGGTTTTCAATCTTCCTAATCATGTTTTAGCATTCAGTTTCTCCAGAATCAAAGCTCATTTTATTATTCGAATCTTGTATTACATATCTGCTATGGAGAGATCTAAAATTTCTCATCCTATTTCTACCACGTGTCATGCTCATTATCATAAACTAAATGAATATTCATTTATAATTAGTTGTGACGGCCTATTGTCATAAAGATAATCATATTCTTTTGAATTATCAAGTACAAACACTGCCACAAGAATGGTCGCGGTCATTATCTAGATGATTTTAGTGTGAATCCTTATCAATGGCCTCATCCTAGTGTATCTCATTCTCAGCCTTCTAGACTTATCATTGCTATAACAGTAAAAGAATCATGTAATCTATGCGATTTTCTTCCACATGTTTCTCTTGATAAACTTGTTGCTCTTCTTAGATTTTATCCTCATCTAGTATTGCTACATCTATGACCTCATATAACTTTTAGATCATTGACTATGGTTGTTGTAACATATGACTATTGATTTTAGCATCTTTTCATCTAAAAATCCTATTTTACAACATTCTCTTATTAATATTGTTGACGGATCTAAGTTACATGTTAATCATATAGGATTAGTGTCTTTTTCAAACTTAATCCTCCCTACCTATATTTCATGTTCCTCAGTTAACCATCAACCTTATCTTTGTTGGTCAGTTATATGAACTTGAACTAAATGTAATATTCTCTTCTTCTGGATGTCAGGTGCTGATTATAGTGTGAATCCTTATCAACAGCCTCATCCTAATGTATCTTATTCTCAACCTTCTATAGTCATCATTACTGCAACAGAAAAGAATCATGTAATCTAGGCGATTTTCCTTCACATTTTTCTCTTGATGAACTTGTTGTTATTCTTAGGTTTTATCCTCATCTAGTACTGCTACGTCTATGACCTCAGATAACTTTTAGATCTTTGACTATGGTTGTTACAATATATGACTATTGATTCTAGCATCTTTTCGTCTAAAAAACCTGTTTTACAATATTCTCCTATTAATATTGTTGACAGATCTAAGCTACATTTTAATCATATAGGATCAGAGTCTTTTTCAAACTTATTCCTCCCTACCATATTTCATGTTCCTAAGTTGACCATCAACCTTATCTCTATTGGTTAGTTTTGTGAACTTGGACTAAATGTAATATTCTCTTCTTCTGGATGTCAAGTGCAGGATGTGTAAAGAGGAAAGATTACTAGGATGGGCCGTAAGGTAGGAAGCATGTTTAAACTCATCCTGGTTCCAATACTTCATCCCTCTCTTCTCTAAGCTTTACTGTAGCATCTGCTTGTTCTACTTCTTCATTCACATGATGGCATTTTTGCTTAGGACATATGGCTATTGATTGACTTCAATCATTAGTACCAACTGGTAAACTAGGATCCATTAAATCTGATAATATCTTTTGTCTACCTTGCTAACTTGGAAAGCAACCAACATTGCTATTTCACAAAACTGATTATGTTTCCTCAACTCATTTTGATCTTATTCACTCTAATCTATGGGGGGGTCTTGATACTTTGTTACATTATAGATGATCATATCAACCAAATCATGTTTATTGAAAATAAATAGGCTTATATTTTCATTTTTATAATTGTAAGCGCTGTTGCTTGTGAATGGAATGAAACATAAATCAAGTAGTGTAAAGATAATTCAATTATATTTTCATTTGGGAAGAAACTTCCTTCAATCTTATTTCCAAGAACATTTATATGTACATATGTTCTTTATTCTTGAATGATATAGTCTGTGCGATTACGTGTACACAAAAGTGATAATTTTTATTTTTTTTTCTTTACCCTATATTCACAAAACTTTATTTAAAAATGTAAAAACTATGGAAGTAAAGTCCCTATATATATATATATATAGGGGTACGTTAACATAAAAGCAAGTTGAGATTAAAAAATTTAGTACACAAATGTGCATTCAAATGGAGTAGGTCCCTTAATTTGTGCCCCTACAAGTAAACAAATCCTCTTTTGTAGATTTCATATCATGTTAACATTTAATTAACTCAAAAACTCATTAAAGATATATATATATATATATAAACCCAATCTTATTAACTAGATCTTGATTTCTTATCAGTGTTTGAGTCTCCCCAATCAAATTGTCCCTTAACGGGATTTGAATTTGCCCCAACGGGGTTTTGAATCTACATCTCCGCCAGTCTGAAATTCTTCTCCAAAGGCATGATTTCTCTCTGGTATTTACTTACAAGGCAATATGCCCCTTTTATAATCAAATTATAGTTTGAAAACAACAAAATCAAATAAAAACCTTTCACGCCTTCATATTAAATAATAAATTACACCTACAAAAGAGCCATTAACGTAATCTAGTAGACCCTTGATCATACAGGTACCCCATACCTGGTCTTTAAGGAAAGTGAGACGGTTATGCACAATTGTTGGTGGGCCTGAGTCCACTTTGATGCCATAGGTGACAATTCACCCAAAAGATTAGCCAAGTTGTTGTTTAGATCGATTGAACCCAAATATAAGCCAAGGATATCCTCGTCCATTACACTACTAACATGGAATGTGGGTCATTACACAGACACTGAACTTGCTCATCTTCTACGCGCTATTTGGGTGTTCTTGGATTGGATAAACATCAATTTTCATTTTTTAAATGAAAGAAACCTTATCTATATAAATAGTGTCAGATTATAACATGGTGGTGGTTGTTGCTTGTTGGTTTTATTGAAAAATCTAAATGCCTTTTGAAAGGAATCCAAGTCGTGTCAACTAGATATACTAAAATATTACGGAAGAAACTTCCCTCCAACTTCTAAGAATATATGTTGTTCTTTACAAATTGCTATTGAATTTTCCCACATACGCGTAGAGAAATAGTCAATTTCCTCTCTTTTTTTTTCTAATTTCTTTTTTCTCTTATATTATATTTTTAGTTTTTTCAAAATAATTGGTAAGATACCAAGAACAAACATTTAGAAATTTATGGACCATCCAACCAAAACCCCGACGTGCATTTGTACAATATGAACACTGCCCTCTCTGTATAAAAATTACTTTCAAGTTTGTTTCCTGTTTTTAGTTAGAACAAGTTGGTATTTGCATTTCTGATTCTTGAAAAGATTTGTAAGTTCTAAGCTTAAACTCGATACAAAATTCTTAAAATGGTGCAGAAAAAATAAATAAAGTGAAGAACTGTATCAATTGTCTTTGTAACATTGTTTTTGGGAATTGAAGAAGAACCTTCCCTTCAGTTTCTAGGAGTATGTCCTTTACTTTTGGTAGATATTTTACTGAGTCATTTTTATTTCCAAATCTTTTTCCCAGAAAAGTAGGTATGAAAGTAATGAATATTAGAATTTTGTGGATCACTGCCCTCTTTATTATTGTTTTGAAAATTATCCTTGAATTTGTTTCCTAATTCCAGTCAATATATGCAGTGTACTAGTGCAGAATTTCTTTTTCTGAGTTTTGAAGAAAATTTCAAAATAAAGCCCATCTTCATAAACCCTAATTTCAGTACCAAACTTCCTAAAAAAGTGCAGAGTGCTACAGAAATTGGATAATAATGAGTATAACAAATCAGACGGAATGATTTTCCTCTATATAGTTGATATTGTCATATTGGAATTTGTTGTCGTGTTTAAATTATGTAGCTAGCACGTGATATATAAACCGTAACAACATTTGCCCATTTGCTCAATTGTAACGAATCAACCCATTAAACTAATTGAACCAATCAGGTGAAGTTACACAAATCACACTTATACACTTGTTCATAAGAATAACTAAGTAATAACATTTTTAACTTAAACAAAAATTAATCATTACAATTATTTTTGCTTCACATGCAATACGAACAACTAGTAATTACTAAACATACTCTTGGTAACTATTGGTAACTATTCCTCATAAAATAATTGAGGCACGAATTATATGAAATTCCTAAAATTATCACGTATTCCTTCCACCAATCCATGAAAGTAGTGTTTGGCAAGAAAATCTCTGGGGAAACTGAATAATTTCTTACCAATCCCATTACGTAATCCTCGAATTTAATAAGGTTGTTCCATGACAATTCTTTATCTTATGTGTTGTTCTCATCTCCATCAATATTTGCCCCTTTTTATCTTTTCATCCTTGGAACCCGTCTTTTTGATGCCCATTAAGTCTCATTTGATTCGCGGATTTGAGCACTCAAAAAAAGAAAGTATTTCTTTTCTTTCGTTTGGTAAGCACGAATTCTGGAAACACTTTCCTGACGGAAGGGAGAGTAGGGGGTAAAGTCACTCCTCTCAAAACTCATGAGATTGATTTTCCCTTGTTATTTCCCGGTATTTATTACAAAAATTTTGAACAATAATACATCTACCTAAATACTTTCATGCTTTACTAAACATAAGAAAGAAAAGTTGATAAGAATTTTAGTTTTCCACACCCATGAAAAAGACAAGTGAATTGATTTCCCTTCTGTAAACCAAACGAAGCCTCATAGTAACCTTGCTAGTAACTTGTCACGGAAAAACCTGATTAAATTCAAGGATTACATACTAGGATTGGTAAAAAAGTGGTATATCTACCTGACCAACTCTAGATCCAACTCTAGATCAATTCCCACTCCCAAACCCCTCTCTTTAGAGCCACCCAAATCTATCCATTGTTTGTGCTCAAAAAAAAAAAAAAAAAAAAAGAGCGAGCTTGGCTCACCATATTTAATCCACTGTTAACGATAGATTCTACTTCCAATTCATAAACAATTTATTCATTTGTGCATTTACATCTAACAATTTCTAAAATCTTCTTGTAAGTAAATTCTTTCTCGTACCAACTATATATATATATATATACAAAATAAGCGACAACCGTTTTTTAATTTTAAAAATTCATCATTGATAAAGAGTTGTGTAATTTAAATTTAAGATATTTTTTGAATGATTTATAGTTGTGAGAATGTGAGGAATGTTATATATATTGAGTAGAAAGGTACAAACTATATATATACAAGAGAGAGACCTAGTGTATTAAGGAGTTTCCTTCTAATAAGGATTCTCTAAATATATCCTAAATATACACATGTTATAAATAGAATATACAAATATCAACACTCCCCCTCAAGCTGGAGCGTACATTGTAGGTTCCAAGCTTGTTACAAATGTAATTGACTCGAGGGCCACCGAGAGACTTTGTAAAGATATCAGCTAATTGATCATTCGATTTCACGTAGCTCGTCGTTATCTCCCCTGAAAGAATTTTCTCTCTAATAAAGTGGCAGTCAATCTCGATATGTTTAGTCCTCTCATGAAAGACTGGATTGGAGGCAATGTGGAGAGCTGCTTGGTTATCGCACATTAATTTCATTTGTTGAATCTTGAAGAACTTCAGCTCCTGTAATAATTGTTTCATCCAAATCAGCTCACACGTTGCTTTGGCCATTGCTCGATATTATGCCTCAGCAGTAGATAGAGAAACAACTGATTGTTTCTTGCTTTTCCATGAGACCAAATTTCCTCCAACAAAGATACAGTACCCACTGGTCAAACGTCTATCATGTGGGCAGCCTGCCCAATCAGCATCGGAGTAGCCAACGACCACAGTGTGGCCTCTACTTTCATAAAGAAGACCTTTGCCTGGTGCCTTCTTTATGTATTTTAAAATACAAACAACTACCTCCCAATGAATATCACACGGGGCACTTAGGAACTGACTTAGTACACTCATCGAGAGCGATATCAGGACGTGTCACGGTGAGGTAGTTGAGTTTCCCAACGAGTCTCCTGTACTTACTAGGGTCTGATAACGGCCCCCCTGATTAGGTAAGAGTTTGCCATTTGGATCCATCGGAGTCTCTACCAGTTTACAATTTTTCATGCCAGTTTCTTCTAAGATATCTAAGGCATACTTCCGCTGAGAGATGAGAAAACCCTGTCGGGATTAAGCAACTTCTATTCCCAAAAAATATTTGAGTTTTCCCAAATCTTTAGTCTGAAAGTGGTGAAATAGATGCTGCTTAAGTCTATGTATGCCTTCTTGATCATTTCCCGTAATAATGATGTCATCCACATAAACGACCAAGTAGATGCATTTGTCAGAAGACGAATGGGAGTAAAAGACAGAGTGATCAGCCTCACTACGAACCATACCAAACTGAAGGACAACCGAACTAAAACGTCCAAACCACGCCCGTGGGGATTGCTTTAGACCATAAAGAGAACGACGAAGGCGACACACCATATTAGACTCCCCCTGAGCAACAAACCCAGGCGGTTGCTCCATATAAACCTCTTCCTGTAATTCGCCATGCAGAAAAGCATTCTTGATATCCAATTGATAAAGGGGCCAGTGACGAATGGCTGCCATAGAGACAAATAGAAGAACAGAAGACATCTTAGCTACCGGAGAGAACGTATCACCATAATCAAGCCCATGGATCTAGGTATAACCTTTTGCAACTAATCGGGCTTTCAAACGATCAACATTTCCATCGGGCCCAACTTTGACAGTGTAAATCTAACGACAAACCACTGTTGATTTACCAGGAGGAAGAGGCACGAGGTCCCATGTGCCACTCGAATGCAAGGCTGACATCTCATCAACCATAGCCTGACGCCAACCCGGATCAGAAAGTGCGGTTCCTACATTTTTAGGTGTAGAAACATAAGACAAAGACGATACAAATGCAGTATATTGTGGAGATAAACGATGATAACTCACAAAATTATAAATGGGATGAGGGTTACGAGTAGAACGAATACCTTTGCGTTCAGCAATAGGAAGATCCAAGTCAGGAGCCGAAACCGGAGGCGTAACTGGAGTAGGAGATGAGGCCCGTGGATCCAGGGATGGGGGATGGGCTCGGATATAGTCTCAATAGTAGGCTCGGTGGTGGGGTTCTCAACAGATGTAGATTGAGGTTGGCGATGATAGGTAAGTAGAAGAGGTGGCGAGGTTGCAGCAGGAACCACAGGATCAGGAAAGCACACAACTTGTGGAATAGGATTAGCATTTGATATGGAGGACTCACTAATATTAATAGGACACGTAGCATTCTCTGAAGAGGGAAAAAAAGGTGTTGTCTCAAAGAAGGTGACGACTGCGGAAATAAGGTATCGTTTAAGGTCTGGGGAAAAACAACGATAACCCTTTTGTAAGCGAGAATACCCCAAAAAGATACATTTGAGAGATTTGGCATGTAACTTATCTTTCCCAGGAGTAAGGTCATGAACAAAACAAGTGCAGCCAAAGACACGGGGGTGGACATAATAGAGAGGCTGGGTGGGAAATAACAAAGAATGAGGTACCTGATTTTCTAAAACTGAGGATGGCATCCTATTAATTAAATAGCAAGCGGTGAGGACTACGTCGCCCCAAAAACGTTATGGAACATGATTGTGAATAAGGAGAGTACAAGCAGTTTCAATCAAGTGTCTATTTTTTCGTTCAGCCACTCCATTTTGTTGAGGAGTATGAACACAAGAAGATTGGTGAAGTATGCCCTCAGACGTCATAAAGGATTGGAAGGGGGCAGAAAAATATTCTCGTGCATTATCACTGCGGAAAGTACGAATAGTGGTGCCAAATTGGGTTTTAATTTCTGAGCAAAATGTTTGAAAGATGGAGAATAGCTCGGAACGATTTTTCATTAAAAATAACCAAGTGCATCGGGAAAAATCATCAACAAAAGTGACAAAATATTAAAAACCCAAAGTTGTCTTGACACGACTAGGACCCCAAACATCAGAATGAACTAGAGAAAAAGGTGAATTTGCTTGTTTATTAACACGACTGGGAAAGGAATTACGAATGTGTTTTCCTAACTGACAAGACTCACACTCTAAAAATGACACACGAGAAAGACTCGGCACCATCTTTTGTAATTTTTGTAGGTTTGGATGGCCTAAATACTGGTAAAGGAGTGCAGGTGGATCACTAGCAACACAGACTACAAGGGTTGATGGTTGGGTGAGGTAGTATAGACCACAGTACTCATATCCTACTCCAATTAACTTCCCAGTACTCTGCTTCTGCACAAGAACCGAATTAGCAACAAAGGTAACAGAACAAGGCAAGGTTTGGGTTAATTTGCTAACTGAAATCAAATTGAAAGGACATCCAGGCACAAAAAGAACAAAATTTAAAGACAAGGTATGTAAGGGTTTGGCCTGTCCAATGCCTTTAACTTTTGTTTGAGAGCCATCGGCTAAGGTTAGTAGACAATGAATCAGAATAAGTAATAGAAAAGAACAAATTTTTGTTACCAGACATAAGGTTAGAAGCACCAGAATCAAGAACCCAAGATCCAAGAGATGATGATTGAGAGATACAGGCAATAGGGTTACCAGTTTGATTTACATAAGCATTGGAGATGGACTTCTTGTTCTCTTGGAATTGCAGGAACTCAGCATATTTAGTGACAGATACCGAAAGCGTAAGGATTGATTCTTCGCTTGAAGTACCCATTAGAGTCTTGTAGTATAAGCCAAAATACTACCAAACTAGTGCTGGGAATAGATTAGAAATATGCTAGAACACAGATCTTAGAGAGACGATCCGGAAAAAATGGATTTGAACGCGTAAACAGTAACGCATGAACAGTAACGGATGAACAGTACGCATGAACAGTAACGAGTGAACAGTACGCATGAACAGTAACGAGTGAACAGTAACTTTTTTTTTTTTTGATACGCGACGACTAGGGTTTACACACTGAGATAGAAACACAGCGGCTAGGATTTACACGTTGGAATAGAAACACAGCGGCTAGGGTTTGGTTACTTTGTGAAGTGGCTAGGGTTTAATTACTATATGAGGATCAAATCTTCTGATACCATGTGAGAATGTGAGGAATGTTATATATATTGAGTAGAAAGGTACAAAATATATATATACAAGAGAGAGACCTAGTATATTAAGGAGTTTCCTTTTAATAAGGATTCTCTAAATATATCCTAAATATACACATGCTATAAATAAAATATTCAAATCTCAACAATAGTGACTTTATGTGTCTATATATAGGTTATTTTAAAACTACCCTATTGAATTCTGATCCAATATAGGTAAATACAATTCATATCAGATTTATGTAGCCCATTTGTTCGTGTAACAAATCAATCCCATCAAGGACTAACCCAAGAAGCAAATCCATACTTCAACTACATGTTCAAAATTCGTGTTAAGAATTGTTTCTTACAGGCCTAGAGCTCACATTAAACAATCTATTATATCAAAAGATGCAACAAACTATAGTTTAGAGGGGGCAAAAAACAAAAATAGCATTTTCCACGCCTTTTTTGTGCCATTCTTCTATCTCTTTATGTAAATATCTTCACCAATAAACACCACCACCATCATCACATGCGCATGCACACATGTTTAAGACCGCCAACCCATCAACTTAAATAATTCATAATGAAATAGTACTACAAAACTGGGAAGCTGCTTTAACACTAATGGAAGCCGCAGTAACATTGTACAAGCTCACCTTTCAAGGGAAGAAATTTCAAGTTTCGTATAATAAAGAATCACATTACTTTCCGAGAAAATTGCTGGGCTGGGTGAGTTTGGATATCTTTGGTGTATATATTTGTTACAGCGAAAAGCAACAACACAAACACAACTTGCGCACTCATGATTCCAAAATGGCTAATGCTGTTGCCTATCTCCATCCAGCTTCCTGTATTTCGGACCTAATAACCCATTGTAATATTTATTAATGTCATCATACGGGCGCGCAAAAATACAAATTAGCAAAGAAAAGCGTGACATACCAGAAAGAAGAAATGAATAGTCATTACGTCTGAACACAATATTACGAGAAAATAGCATCCCAGCCTTGGAACTCTTAGTACTTTAGTTATCGCACTAAACGTACATCTGCAACATGGTTTAGACCAAAATAAATATAAAGAGAAAAGCACATCGTTATAGGCAAAGAAACATAAAATGAATCAAATATAGTTATACAGAATGAATTTATTGTATCATATGGAGGCTATTACAAGAGATCAAATTGAAAATGTTGAAGATGTACTTACATGACGAGAATAAACGGTATAAACAACTTGAAAATGAGAAGGGCTGCCATAAGAAAAGGCTGTGATTAAAAAAAAATAATATTATGTCAGTACCGGATATTGAGACGAGACTGGAAATATATTCGGGTCTTCAACCTATACTTACACTGAAGATTGTTATGAAGCGATACACAGATGAAATTTCGAAACTTGCGATACTAGCGAAGTTACCCGTTCCAAAAAATGCGATGTTAAATAAGACCATCTGTGAAATAAATAACCCGTTAGAGATACAGAAATCCACTTGAATTTCCAAAAAGGTTCAAATTTGAAAATGCATTGGTTGTAGATAAATGCCTTAATATGTTTCTAGTTTCTACAGTTCTTTTACCGCAGCCTCTTCAATTGAAATTGAATTTGTCAATCACCCGAGGACTTCAAAATGTGGTAAGCTCAGTAATGAAAATAATACATACTCCTTCCATCTCAACTTAAAAGTCATATTTTCTTCTTTGGGACATCTCAAATTAAGTCGTGTTTTTACAATACTATAATTTATATTATACGCGATTAAGAAACATGACTCTTAATTTGAGATGTCCCAAAATCATGACTCTTAATCTGAATAATAAGCTCAGCAGCATTTTTGGTAACTGATGAAAGAGAAAAGTAGAAACGGAAATAAAAAATATTTACAAAGATTAACGGAATTCTCATATCAGATAACTCCAAGCATCTGTCATCATGTTCAAGGATGATGTCATCCTCCACAGTTTTTTTAGTCGAAGTTCGAGATGTGTTCCCCTTGCTTGTATGGAGAAGTGTATTCTCAAATAGTATCCATGCCATAAGTGCAAGAGCAAGAGCGCCATAGAAAACAGCTTCATAACTGCACAGGTTTCTCAAAATTATACAAAATGCATTTCATTATGCTGCCCCATCCACAAAACAAAAAAGTTCGATAAACTTCCATGATAGTAATTTATTAATGAAGAGATACCCGATCGATAGAAGAAGGAATGTGGGTGCAAAACCGAGAAATATTGAATTAAGTCGGGACAATAGGCCAGTTGCTGAAAACAGAGGCAGCACTATCGAGAAACCTAATGCATAACAAAGTGAAAGAGAAACTATTAATTAACAAAGTAATTACCGTTCTGGGCAAAAAATTATATTAAAAAATCTTCAAGTAGCATTATTGTGGGTTTTTTTTTAATATCCGTGGGTATCTGAGCAGCACTATTGAGAAACTTAGCACATAACAAAGTGAAAGAGAAACTATTAATTAACAAAGTAATTATCATTCTGTGCAAAAAATTATATTAAAAATTCTTCAAGTAGCATTATTCTGGGTTTTTTTTTATTTAATATCCATGGGTATCTGGGCCCCACCCCAACTAATCCCTCGAGGCCCGGGCCCTTTTCAACCAAGAGATGCCCCAATGGTCCCAAGAATCTTGACACAACAGGGAATCGAACAGGAGATCGTGCGCCTAACTACACAATTCCAAGTATGCCCTTACTGCTGAGGCAACCCCTTGGGGTTATTATTCGGGTATTTTATTAAACAAAAGGAAAAGGGACGCAAGGAAGAAGGAACAAAACATATACCGGCAATGGACCAAGTTATCAGCTGGTGTAAACCAAGCAGTTCTTGATTCTGTGTTCTATGAGACGTCGATAAAAACACCATGACGGATGATAAACCAACCAAAAGAGCCTATTCAATGTAAGGTAAAATAGTATATTCAGATTTCAAATAGATGGTTTTTTAAATGAGGGAAAAAAATATCTCTAAAAGGTTAATCCAAACAGAAGTCAAAGAAATATCAAACACCTGTAAAAGAAAGAGCATGGGGAACCTTGGTTTTGTGTCACAGTTAAGGACACTACGCCAGTACTTGTTCTCTCCAGTATGCAGTTCAAAATACCTTGCAACTCCTCCTATCATAATAATCATAACTCCACTCACAATTCTGCCAACAACATAATTTTATATGTAAATAATTAGTTCCAATTTATATTATTAACACTAATTTTAAGTGTTTCAATAGCAGCATTGATGTTAAAAATCTTGGATTATCACACAACTCTAAATAGCACTGGATTAGTAAAAAAAAGGAATCCACTTTATGAAAAATTTAACTGTTCAGGTTTCATAATTAACAGAGGGAAGGGACAGAAATCATAATGAAAAAAGAGAGGATAACATTGAAGGGGACTTACACTAGTAAATTATTATCAGGAATTTCAGCTGGCATCAAAGTGAAAATGGACAAAAACCAACAAGCTAGCAACACAAATATTGGTACTCCAGACCTCCACGGAATTGAGTAAAAAAGATAAACTGAAGCAATGAACCCAACAATTAAGAAACACCAAGTGTAAAGCTTTCTCTCTGTGAAGCTTTTTACCTGCAACATAATCAAATTAACTTACAAAGCAGTACAGAGATCTCCACGACCAATTAACTGTTAAGGGGGATCAACTTTACAGTATGTTAGAGAAAACCTACCAGGAATTCAAGAATGAAAACAGAGACAGCAAAAGTGGCTATGAGTTTAATAATATGGTGAGATTCGCTTCCACACAAATATCTCCATAATGCCTTAAGAAACTGATATTGACTAAATATTTGTGTCCATAGAAATACTGTCATTGCAGTGTACGCATGATAAAGTGGGGGCGAGTGCTCCACAAACAGCATGATACAAACTAATCCCATGAAGAAACATCCACACAGATTTACCTGCCGTACAAGGAAATAGGTCAAATACTCATGGATAAATAAGGAAAATTATATGTATAACAAAATGAAACTAACACAAACATTTACCTTTGAAATTTTATTTCTCAGAACTGATTGGTCGTTTCTGAGTATTTTCCCAGGCAAGGAAGTATAGGATTGTAACACATGAAGGACAATAAAGAACATCCAACCAATATAGCCAAGAGTGATCACAGTCATCAGCATCAACCAATCATAAGTTTGAAAATAGTTAAAACCATCCAGTGCCAACCTCCTAAGGTTTTCGGATAGCTTCAACGCAGCTTCATAGTCTCTAATAGATATCAGAGATTCAATTTGATCCAAAACTGAGGAATAATGAGCTAGTGGTTTGAATGGCTTGAATCGTAATGAAGTTGACTGCTTTAGTTCTATTTTTTGTCAAAGAAAACTAATGGAAGAAATTCTGATAGCCACAAAAGTAGATAAAAACTTCTCTTTCTAATTTTAGAGAGAAAAAGAAACTCTTTTATGACCAGTATTGGAACAATACAACCCCCGGAAAAACCAACGAAATGCAATACGCAAATCTTAATGAAAGCAATGCTTGTAACAAGTTTAGTAGATACAGAGTAATATGTATTTTCAAAAGGATACGTGACTTCCGAAGAAATTGGTTCAGAATTTGTTTTGTATTAGCAAGCACGGCTTCAACTTCTTCTGCCTGGACAAGAAGAACATGAAAATACTAACAGAATGATGCTCTATACCCACAGCATATCACAATCATCCTTTAAATACACAATTAGAAAAAGGCAGTTCACCAGAGACAATAGTACACGTCACCTCATCTAAATTGACGTAACCAAGGGGCAAATTTCCGACTGAGTTAACAGGACACGGCAAACCAAGAAGAGTAGACTGCCGAAAATTAAAATTAAAAAACAATAATTTATCAGAACTAAATTATGAATAGAGAATTCAGTAGTCATAATCAGAGGAACACAAACACAGTATACAACCATAAGCGGTGCGATATCAGCTTGATTAACATCAACCCTTTCAATGCCACTGAGGCCCCAATCTGTAGGGGTTGGAGAATCATGCAAGTGTTCATCAACAAAGCGATCACCATAATCAGAATGCTTGGTGCCAGACATCATCGGCATGGGATGTCTAACACCAGCTCCCCAAGCAACGAGTGGAGTATCAGTGTTTGAAGGGTGCCCATCTCCATGACTTCCTATAAACATACATATCCACAAGAAAATCAGCACCTTAGTTGCCACAACATAAAAATGGCACAAAGTTATAAAATATTTTATGTACCATTAAATTTTAATCATTAAGGAACATGAGTTTGAATATTGTGTGAAAAAGATACTTTTGTTATTCAATGTTGTAATTTATTTTTGTTTCTGGCCCTGAAACAAGGGCTTTGCTGATTGGGGAGTCTTTGGGCCAGAACTAATTTTTACTTCTAAAGCTGTAGCCAGTTTAGAACTTCAGATATAAACTAATGGTTTAAAAATGTTAAAATAAAGCATCATATCCAAGTATTAGTAGTTTGCCTTGTTTCCTGCACATTCTATATTTCTGCCTAGTCTAGAGTGTAAATTTACATCAACAAATAAAAGTATTTCTTATTATAAATGTATAGGGAGTCCAGAAAATCCAATTGATGAACTTTGAAACAGTTATACAAGATAAAAGTTGCCTATTCACACGTAAAATGACTGAATGAAACAAAAATAGTTGGTAAGCGGGTAGAGTGCTTTGAAGTTATCCAACCTTTGTCACTCATTCCATGATCAGCTGTAAAGATATATGCGGTTCGGTTATCCTTGAAATAATTTTCAAGAAGATCATACACACTTTTGGCAATACCATCAACCACTTTAACATTATTGAGATAGATAGATGAAAAGGGCCGATGTGCATGGCCATTAGAATCACAACCGAGTAGATGTAGAAATATAACAATCTTATCTTGAAGAAGCATCTGCTTCAAATTCGGCTCATCATTGGACCTATTCAAAATGCTCTTGAATTGATCAAGCGACCACTCATCCAAAAAAGATGCATCTGCAAGAACACTATTAATAGATAAAAGCACTGAATCAAGTGATCCTTAAAGAAGCTAATGTATGAACAAAACATGTCAAATACATTAACTCCATGATTAGGAGAGACTTGCTAGACAAAAGATTAATTAAATAACAGGACCTAACTAATCCAAACATGAAAATGACTAAACTGGAAAGTTAAGAAAATCACTATATTATTCTTGATTTGTAAAATTTCAGAAACACCCCTAAATCCTAATTACTTGCAAAACAGGGTTAAAATTACATGCATTCAGATAAACCCATCCATACAAAGTCTATAATGCCTTACACCGCAGTTCATCCAGTGATACGGCTCACGTGGGTTTTTTCTAAAAACAATTCCCCTTCCATGTATATGAAGATGTAACGTTTCCAAAACAGTTTCTATGGATTATCTCTTGCTTCAAAAGAACAGGATCTTGAGCACATAATACATCCAACTAAAAGCAATATAACAGGTACTAGGTTTATATAAAAAAATTTACCAGTTGCAAAATCTTCAAATTCGTGCGGATATGTATTCCAAGTGCTATGTGGCAAGGCTTTACAGAATATGGGAACAATGTCTGGGCTACCATAAGAAATTGTATGACGGCTTCGGTTGAAGACAGAATCAAACTCCACTGGATTTGCTTTCCATCCTGAAAATGTAATCTATTAGTTAGTGAATAGAAGGCATTCCTCAGAACAAATGGATCTGGTTTACTAGGGAAGCAGCCAAAAATGTTCACCTGAGCCAATCAAAAAAACATAGTGCAGAAAAATAGGGAAAATCCACCTTTTGTAACTGCACTAGGATCCTCGTAGAAGCCAGCAATTAGAGCAACATGTCCAGGCCTTGATTCTGTAGGAGGGCGAGCATGGGATACTCCCCAACGACCCTGTCCTTTGATTACACTTCTCAGAAATGGTGCTCTGTAATTTCCTTCAGAATCTGGCTCAAAAAATTTATCGGCCCGCAAACCATCGGCTGCAATTAAAATTTCCAGTCTATATTACAACATGTACTTAGACTCAACATACAAAATTCAATACTTTAGGTACCTTGGATGTTACAAGTTGCCCTATAAGGCCGTAGATCAAATCAAATTAGTGCTCTCTCCGTCTGAGGTTCTTTCAATATTAACTTGTGAGTTCCTCATTTTCTTTTCTTTTCCATTTTTTTCTTTTTTTTGAGAGCTGAGACTTTGTGAGTTCCAACTTCCAAGTTTGAGGCTTTGAGCAATTGATTTGTATCAGACTACAATTACTTTGAAAACATAAAAATAAATAAAGTCATCGCAACCTAAGTTCGTGATCATCAATTACAGTCAATCTAGAGCTTCACTTTGGAGCTACACAGGATCAGCTCGTGATCAAACCAGTCAATCTTGTCAGGTGATCACTTGATTGGGACATGCCTGAGATAGTATGATTTTGGAGCTGGATTGAATTTGCAAGTGAGCTTGACTAAGCTATACTCAATTCACATACCCTTGCCCAAACTCTGAAAACTTCGAGAGTTTTACCATCTTTGGCCATAAGTAAGAGAGAAGCAATAGTATCATTAGACATTTGTTCTCAGTTTCATGCATTGCATTAAGGTGACAGCTGTTGCCTAAACAAAACTGGTCATATTAAGTATACCACTTCAAGTAATTTCACCTAACTAATAAGACATCCACTAATGGATTGTAGCAGTAGCTAGAGGAACAGGTCCCTATTACACTTCCGCCAAAAAAAATCCATAACTAGTATGGGAAAAAACCCCAGAAGCTCTGTTAGGCATTTAAGCCATGGTAGACCCCAATTATGAAGAATTAACGAATTTCTCATTGAAGATACAATGAAATCACGCAAAGTCCAAATGGGTCTACCCCATTTGGTAGAAGAAAGAATTTTCCCTTTCTTATTTTAAGCAAACCTACACTATTACATTCGGGAATAGATTTAATTCCTCAATAAATAGAGAATGAAATCAAGCAAAAGTCCAAATGGATCTGCCCTTGTGGAACGAGAACCAATTTTCTATGCTATTAGGAAGAGGTATATATGCTGCATTTGCAACTGCCGAGACTCAAACATGGATCATGCTCTCACACAAGAACAAATTAATAATTAAGAAATATCTAAATTAAATGACCTAAACAACAAGCTAGTAAAACAACACAAAGTGCCAAGATATATGTTAGAGTGGTAAATGATCGAACGGGTGATGTGCATACGTACCAACGAGGAGGACGAGACGTTTGGCGGGGGCATTGAAGCGAGGGTAGACAGGGTCCATGCCATGGACAATAGGGGTCTTGAAGTAAATGTCGAAAATGCTGAGCATGTAAACAGCGTGCAGTATTACCCCAAGGACCACTAACCATCTCTCTCTTCTCCTCACCGATTTCCATCTAATTCCTCTTCCTCCTCCTCTGTTGTTGCTTGCTGTTACTGATTTCTTTGTTTCGATGCCGCCTCCTCTCACTCCTAAGATCCCATCGCCACCTCTCATAATTATTATTTGTCCCTCTTTCAACTGTTTCACTGAAGAAGACGATGGAGTTCAGAATTCGTATTTCAGGAAAACAAAACAAACCTAAGGCCCTCGTTCACTTGCCACTTAATTTGCCACTTAAATCTGAAAACTTAAAATTTTCAGATTTAAGTGGTTGTAAAAGTTGTTCACTAACTAAAAAAATTAAGTGGCCACTTAATTTTTACCACTTAAAACTTAAAATTTTCATCCAAAAAATTAAGTGGCAAAGTTGCCACTTAAATCTGAAACTTAATTTTAAAGAGTAAAAAAAGACTATTTTACCCTCCCTCTCCATCAAATTACTTCAGCCCCAGTTAGGTCACGCCCTTTCTCCATCTCCCGCGCCGCTCGTCCGTCTCACGCCGCTCGTCGCCGTCTCTCCATCTCCGGTGAGATCTCTCTCTCGCTCTCTCTTTAACACACACACACGCACGTTCTTTCTCTCCCTCGTCTACACACACACACGCACACAGCAACGCACACACACACGCACACAGCAACGCACACACACACACACAGAGCAACGGCACAGACACACACACACAGAGCAACGGCACAGACCACACACACACAGAGCAACAGGATAGCCACACACACACACAATAATAAGGGCAAAATGGTCATAATAAAAAAAATTCAGATTTCAGATGTGTTATATTAAAACAAACAACATTTTTTCAGATACATTTTTCAGACGTAAACAAACAGCTTTTTCAGTTTTCAGTTTTCAGTTTTCAGTTTCAGTTTTCAGATTTCAGTTTTCAGTTTTTTTACTAAACGGCACCTAAAACTCGTAGGAATTAATTAACTGTTAACAAAACTTCCATTTAAAATGCACTTAAATTTAAAAATTAAATTTAAATAGTTTAAAAAATTAAATAGCTATTTAATTTTTACCACTTAAAATTTAAAATTTTCACTTAAAATTTTAAGTGACAATTTTACCACTTAAATCTAAAACTTAATTTTAAAGATATAACATGTTCATTTTATCCCTCTTTTTTATCAAAATTACGCAGCATCATAAAACTGATTAAACTCTGTCCCACAAAAAAAAAAAAAAAAAATAAGGGGGAAAGCATGAAAGAAAGAAAGAAAGAAGAGGATAAAATGCTAATCATAAAACTGAAACTTCATAGTCTTGACTTTTTAGTTAATATAGTTGGGGGATTTATGAGAGTGGAAATGGTGGAGATACATATGGTAGATTGCTTCTCATCTTCAAAAGGTAGTTTCATAATATCCTTTTGTTTTAAAATTTTGTCAAGTGTAGTGTATAAATTTTAGTTTATAAATTTTTGCATTTAGTAAAATAATGGTGCCTTGTAATTTTCATAATAAAATAGGTTAGCTTAGTTGAAAAATTTAAATTATATAATCTTTCTTATTTTCATTGAGTATCAGGTGGTCAAAATAAAATAATAAGGGCAAAATTGTTATACTAAAAAAATTGTCATACTAAAAAAATTTAATTTTCAAATGTGTTATATTCAAATAAACAACATTTTTTCAGATACAATTTTTGGAACTAAACAAACAGCTTTTTCACTTTTCAGTTTTCAATTTTTACTAAACGCGGTTGTTCATTTGGCACTTAAATTTGAAAACTTAAAATTTTTAAATTTAAATAGTTTAAAAAGTTGTTTGGCAATTTAAAAAATTAAGTGGCCACTTAATTTTTACCACTTTTTGTTTTATGTAAATTTGCATTCATTATTAAAAAACAACTACGAGACATCAGAACTTTTTACAACGAATCTGAGGGAGTCCCAGCCTATCTGTCTTAATTTTTACCACTTAAAACTTAAAATCTTCATCCAAAATTTTAAGTAGCAACTTTGTCACTTAAATCTGAAACTTAATTTTAAAATGTGTAAAATATCCATTTTACCCTCCTTCTTTTAACAAAATTACATACAATCATCTAGGTTAATAAATGCTCAAAAACCCTTCCACACTTTTGCCCCACTCATCTCCACGATCTGAGCCACTGCCGGTCCTCCTCCACACCGATCCACGCTACCACCAATCCTCCTCGATCTTCTGCTTCTCTTTAGGTGATCTCTCTCTCTCTCTCACACACACACACAAACGCATATACATACATACATTATATATACAATACTAGATGAACGAAGCTTGATTTTGGGAAATTGTTAACTTTTGTATAGCTTTTTTGATCATGCATATATGTATAGCTTTTTTGTATAACTAAAAGATAGTGAATTTAGATGGGTTTTAGAATTGATAATTTTTTTACTTTTGCATTGGAAGTGAAATCCATAGCCTTCAAAAACCAGTGCAAAGTAAAAAGGTACTATCTTGATTTCCTATCACCATTTAATAAATTTATGGAGTAATTGAATTTGATCAAAATTATATGATCGTTCTTATTTTTATTTAGAATCATACGATCAAAATAAAATAATAAGGGCAAAATTGTCATACTAAAAAAAAATTTAGTTTTTAGATGTGTTATATTCAAAAAAACAACATTTTTTCAGATACAATTTTCAAAAATAAACAAACAGCTTTTTCAGTTTTTAGTTTCAGTTTTTTTACTAAACGCCATCTAACAATCGATTTGGATCGAATCGGAGGGATGGAAAATGAATGGTTAATTAAGAGGGGAATGGATGGAATATAATAAAAAGGAATGAATTCAATTTTATTATTGTAACACCCCCGCCTTAATTAGTAAGATAACACCTGTAATTAAGACTTGGAGCATTACTAACCCTCTTAGACGAGCTAAAGTAGGCTTAAAATAAATAATGAAACAATAAATCCAAGAAAATAGGGGAATGAACAATCCTGATACTCATGTTGTGGGCGATAATATAAAACATGAGTGTAATATACATTTATACACATACATAGAATCCGAAAGGCATACATATTATGTTAACATGTATTACAAAGTAAATAACAACTCAGGCTAGCCGTGGCTTGCCATGTACACACCTACACAACAAAAATGAGTCAGTATCAGATGTCATCTACTTCGTTCTCGACCTAGTCGCTTCTTTTATCTTATCCGTCTCCTGGATACCTGAATTTATTTACATAAAACGGGGTGAGCTCACAGCTCAGTAGGGGGGATATAACATGCAATATTACGTACAAAATGAAATTAACTATTTAATCATAAATCATGGCTCAACCGATAAAACAATGCATGTATGTGCATATGTAGGTTACCTCCCTTGTGTCAACCATTATACCAAGAGAATACTGAGGCTGAACCAAATCATAATAATAATAATAATAACAATGGGCCTAACCGCCCCCAAGAGATACCGAAACTAGGTCGAACCATAATTATAAGAAGAAGAACGGGCCTTATAACCCTAGAGAATAAATCGAACATAATCACAATATAACATTATCCAGCCCATAAAAGATTATCATCATATCATAATAGAATTGGACCACATGTCCATCCATATCATATCACAGAATCACAAGTGCTTTGCTAAGATCTAAATTTTTGGGCTACTCACCGCTGGCTCTAGACAGCCGACCTCATTGCTGTCCCCCGAAAGTTTAGAGATTTTCAACCCAAGGGCACCGAGCCCTACTTATTTTCACATTGACAAGCACTAGTCAATACATATTCCTTTCATCATCGAAGAGCCACAATACAAATCATAATCGGATCCATCAGGGGACCATATCACGTCCCAGAATGATACAACAGATATAAAAAGTTTTCGGCACCATAAATACGAGATATATGCCCACATGATTGGCTATAAGAATAGTCTGAACTTGCCGAAAGGTCTCCAAGAATTCAGTTAACGCAATAACGATGCACAGTATGCATAACATGCTAATAAATGAATATTTGAAACAACTTATGCCATATAACAACTACAAATCACTATACATGTCCCTTGATGTATATAATTCATCAATTAATCAATCTCATCAATATACAACGTTTATACATTCAAGATAGATTTCATGTATATCAAATAACACAACTATATCAAGTATAATGGGATATCATGCTTCAAATCACATGCTCATGGCTTAATAAATCATAAAACATCATCATCCTTATCATATAATAATTCTTAAAACAAAGACAATTAAAATATGACGATTAATATATAATAAAATCATACTATTAGATTTTAAAAATAATTAAACCCCTAGTTCAAAATATTTAGCTCCAAAAAATAAAATTTGAGTTGATACCCGAACTCCGATTAGTACAACTCTAAAATTATTATACCGTTGCGTAGCCCTCGACGTATAGAACAACTTTTCCTTAAGACTTGACTCGATTCGGCAGAGTTTTGATAATCAATTTATAAAAAAGAAAGCTTACGTACCTATTTTTTATTTTCTTCTGTCTCTAGGCCAAAAAAATTGAAAAGAAGAAAATGGAGAAGCTTAATTTGAAGGCAAGGCAGGTCGGTGGTGTTAAGGATAGAAAATATAACTTTTGCTTAATTACGGCATTTAACCCTAAAGTTTCATAACTTTATTATTTTGACCCTGAACTTTTGCAAATTTATAATTTAGTCCATTCTCAACCAAGATTCCTAAACTCTTAAAAAAATTTACTTAGTCGAGATTAATATGTGTTTAATTTACACTAATTACATTATGGGGTATTACAATTATTGTTTGAATAATTAAGGATGAAAAATAATGGAATGAATGTAAATCTTGTTGTACAAAAAGAAGAAAATAAAAGGAAAGAACGTGATTTAATATATTGTTAATAAATTGGGTTAAATTTGGAATAATGCAAATAATTCATTAAAAAATTTTCTTTTCCCACTCAATATTGAAAGGAAACAAAATAAGGGAATAGAGTGAATTCACATTCTCTCCAATTTCCTCTGTTTTCTCTCTACTCCATCTTATAAATCTATCTAAACAAATGAAATGTAATACTTCTTTCTTTTTTCTTTTCCTTTCTTTCTCATTTCCTCAATTCAAACGTACCGTACAAAAGGTTTTCCTGGCCTTTCTATTTATGTATATGGTATTCGGGTATTATTTATATATGTGACTAAAGAAGTCATGACACATTGCATGGCCCATGTTGTATTTCAATGCCTTCTTTACTTGTCATCGAGTGAGTAACATGCACTTACTCTTTTATTATTGAGCAATACATTTACTCACGTGTTATCAACCGAATTAAACATAGAATAAAATCAAATATTTGATGGTGTGTAAATAGAAACCATCTTCTTCTTTTTTTCATAACAAAAGAAGTTACAACTTATGATTTTTTAGTCATATATAAATAATTAAAATAATTATAGTTTAAATATACTTATAATAATTCTTAAAATATATGAATTCCTATTTAAAAATTTTATGTTCTTGTGGAATAAGGAGAATGGGAAAAAAATAATAAAGTTAACTCATGAAAAATACATAAAACTAATTTTTGAGAGGGTCATATTTATAATTATTGAATAAATTAATTTTATAATTTTTTACGTGTATCTATATTTTGGAATATACAATTCATTTTGTAATTAAAACATTTTGAAAGGGGCATTAAAGATTATATAAAAGAATGCGAAAAATTATAAATGTGATTTTGATGCATGAATGATGTATATACACAAGAATATGAAAATATATTAATTTATTACATCAATATTTGAAGAGGTGAGAGTAGGGGTGTTGTCAGAAATCCGAAAACCGAACGAACGAACCGAACCAATCCGTTTTGATCCGAAATTTCTTGAACCGAAAAAACACCGAAACCGAAATCAAAAATCGAAACCGAAACCGATTGATTTGGGTCGGTATGGGTTGGGGATTCAGGGTCCCCGAATTGGACCGAAAAAACCGAATCTTTTAAAAAAAAAAATTTATTAACTTAATGTAATTACTTAAGTTGTCTTACAATACATTGAAAAAAAAAGGAAACTTTTTTACAACATTTACATTATATAAATGACCCAACCCTATGGATTATTTACATTTATAAATAATTACTTAAGCTAATTATTAAAATAAATACATTATATAATTTTTTTGTAACACCTTTTGAGTGAATTTATATTTTTAGTGCAATTTTGAACTAAAATTTTAACAATACAAAAAAAACCGAATAAGACCGAACCGGACCGAAACCGAATAATTTGGGGAGGGTTTGGGTTACATAGATACGAAAACCGAAACTGAACCGAACCGAAACCGAACTATAAAGTTTGGGGAGGGTTTGGGGTACCCTATTTTCTACCCCGACCGAAACCGAAAACACCTCTAGGTGAGAGGGTATAAGTGATAAATAATGCTCAGTATTTATTATCATTGATGGTGTCAAAATCTAGAAATAGATAATTAACCAATCAATAAGTGAATATCGGTGAATAAAGAATAAATGTGGCGCAATGATGAACACATGATATTTTTTATTAAGGTAGGTTCTCCCGATAGCACTTATGCAAGTCCGGCAGTACGTCTCCCTTTTGTATGTGCTTGTTTTGTATTAGCTCAAAGGCAATTAATTTGGATGATAATACAAGATACCAACCTCTCTCTCTATAATTTCCTTAATTCTATTTATAAGTATAGAATTAGGATTACAAATATTTCAAGAAGATGAATAAAATATATAGAAGAGAAAATGTATATTTTGGGTGAGAAGAATTGTGTGTTTTTCTTGGTTTGGCTTGTTTTTTGGTATCTGTTTTGGTGTGTTGAATGAATGAATGAGGAGAGGTATTTATAGGTAAATGTAGAATGGTAAAAAAGTAAATTTGATGAAGATGAGGGGTAAAAAGGTAATTTTACAAAGGTGAGTGGATGTAAGTGGAATTTTAGTGGAGGTGAGTGAAATTTTAATAGGGATAAGTGGGATTTTAGTGGAAGTAAATGAGATTTTAGTAGAGGTAAATTTGGGATTTTACCGGAGATACAATTATTGAATTACCTTTGTAAGTCAATGGTAAAATTAGTATTTACCCCATCAATCATTATTTATTATTGATACATAGCAAGCTCTTACAGAAAGAGTACATTTTACTTTTATTCATTTATATAGGAAATTATATCAATGGCCATTGAACTATTAGCAAATTATATTGTTAATTATTTTACTTTATTTTATTACAATCAAACCATTAAACTTTTAAACATACCACTCCGTTAAATCTTAACATTAATTTTTGACGGAAATTATTATCACGTGAAATATCATGAGCATTTAAGTCCTTTTCTTTTCTTTCCCTTTTTCCTATTCTTTTTTCTTCTTCTTCCTCCTCCTCCTTCTCCCAGCTGTTGCTTCATCTTCCGCCATTCTTCTTCTTCTTCTTCTTCTTCTTCTTCTTCTTCTTCTTCTTCTTCCGTCCCCACCCCTCTTCGCCATCACCGCCACCATCGGCAACACACCCTAACCCTATTCGTCATCACTGCCCCGACGCATCTCCTTACCTCTCATTGCCGCCAGCACCGACGTTACACCCCTTTCCCTTCAATTGTGAATTTGTAATCACAAAAACAAGAACAAATTCATAAAATGGCAGGTCTGAGGCAATCTTCTTTTGCACAAGTTCAAATTTCACAAACATTCATTTCCATAGCTAGAAATGGAATATTTACCTACCTGTTCATCAGAGTATCTCTCAAAATGTGACGATATTGACCACAAACTCTCTGTTTCACCACTGGGGCTTTTCTCAATAGATTTCCTCTACTACAACCAATTCTTCTTCTCCATTTCAATGACCAATTGAAATCCCCACTAGCCCATCAAAATGCTTAGCTGCACAGATATTCACGCCATTCAAAAAATTTACTCAAATGTTGTTGAACAAATATACTTGTGTAATTTGATTTTGGTAAAAATAATTAGTTTATAAAATAAATAATTAATTTTATAAATAATAGAATAAGGGCATAGATAGAAATAAGGAGTAGAAACTTATCGGGTTATTGTAATCGAGGCTAGTATTGGGCACTATGTCCTTATGACAGTTTCGCTTCTGCTACGGTGCTTACGAACTTGTGGATGCTGTCTTCCAGGATACAACAATTACCACGTACTTAAATAGCACTCCAATAAGTACACTCTAGTGAACTGATAATTATTTCACTCTCATACTAGACTTAAAGAATAAAACGAACTTGAGGAATGGAAAGATATGAGATAAGAAAGTTCTTGTTGAAATTCGATACCCACAAATATAACGAATGACAATTTATATAGAAATTCAAGTGACTCTTCGCAAAGCTTATGACTTCTTTAGAAAGAACATGTCTTTTCGGAAAAGGCATGTCTCTTCTTAATAGTTACTTTAACAATTGTAAAGAAATGCCCTTTTTAGAAAGACATGTTCATTACCAAAGGACATGCACATTTAAATAACAATGTTTAACAAAATTAAATTTCACTCAAATTATTAAATTATTAATATTTGATTAATAATTCCAACAAATGCAACCACCTCTCATCGCGATGATGGTGGAAGCCCATCAAAATTCTTTTCTAGGTTTTGCACTATATTTTAACATTAATTAGACTAAAAGGATTATTTTATTTTAATAAAAATGTATAAATAGTCTAGTAATATTCTTAACTAGGGTATATCCGTGCCATCCGGCACAGCATAATATTTATATCATAACGTGAATAACAAAATTTGAATTCCTTGCTACCGGCGAGAGTAACATGGTTTTTTAACCATTGCATTACTTCTTAAACTACTTATATTAATTTGAACACCACACATATCACCTGCGCACGAAAATTTAGTAGTAATTAAAAGGGGAAAAAATGGTCAAACTTATATAGATTATAACGATATAAATATAATTTTAAATCTCCCTTTTTATTTATATCTCTTAGACGGGAAGTCCAAATCACCCCACATAACATAAAAAAAAATCTCAACAAAATTTAAATATAATTTAAGGAAAAATAATAATTTAAATGTGATGTCTCGTATATCAATTGCATTTAAAATAACATATAAATAAATATATATATATATATATATAATAGTTATTTCTCTCCACCAAACTAAACCAAACCCCCACCCCTTGTTTCTCTTAATTTTTTAAAAAGTAAAAAAATTGTAGCACTAATTTTAAACCTCGAACTGCACCCCTTCTATTTGGTTCAACCCGTATTCTTACCTCTCAGGATTCACATGCCAAACACCTTACCACGTCTTTAATTTTCATTATATTTAGGATTTTATTTTCATTATTTTATTTGCTTCAAATCCTAAGAAATGTTACCAAGTCTAAAAAATTATTTGAAATGTTAAGATATTAGGTTATTTCACACCCGTGTGATAAAAATGTTGAGCGTTTATGCAATTTTTTTAAAAGTATTTAATTTCATGATTCTAAATTATATTTTAAATTTGATAGCTCTAATGTTAGTGCTCATTTGTGTCGAGGGTCGGGAGGAGAGCTCCAATTTTATTGTTTTCTTTAAATGATCCACCGAAGAAGAAATTATTTCTTATATGTAAAGATTTTTTTTAGAGAGGTGTGGTAAATAGAGAAGGTGAGGTAGAGTGATGTTGACAGAGAAAATGAGTGTGGTGAAATAAATGAGAATGAGATAGAGTAATATAAAAAGTACATTAAAAACACTATATTGACTAATATTATTCAAGCAATGATATTAGCACTCCATAAAAAATACTTTTGCAATCTTAAATCATCTTATGTGACATTTTATATGAATCTTTTGGGGACACTTTTTATGTCACTAAAGATTATTTCGAGTGTTAGAATACTTTTGTAGAGGGCTATTATCATTATTCATATTTAATACTTAAACTGGGGACTCAAATTTAAAATCTTCTGGGGCATCAAAATTTTTATAATAATTTCTAGTGAAAATAAAGTCACATTGATTATACCACATTATTTCGAAAAGAAGGCACCTAAAATACAATTGGAGAATTTTTATTAATTTTTTTTGAGATAAATATGTGAAAAAGATAGTTTGAAAAGAAATTGGAAACTAAGTTCGAAAATAAGAAGATATATATACTAATCTAGAAAGCTAAGAGGCCCTCCTATAAATATTAAAGGTAATTATAACATCAAATATGTTGAAAGAAATTACGCATAGTGTGCTATAGTCTAGATAGAATGTATATTAGGGATTTTACTGTGTAAATTATGTATTATGGGCTATAATGGGCTTCCTTGTGAATCATATTTACCATTGTATATGTGCCCTATTTAAAAGACTTATCTAATGAAAGGTTGAGTAGAGTTATTCCTACACACGTTATCAACACGCTCAGAGCTAATAACCCTAACACTAAGAAAATCCTAGCCGCCGGCCACCATCACCATTCGTTCACTCTCTCGTCGCTCAATCCTCGAGAAAAAACTATGATATACATACATAATTAAAATACTCATATTTATCTCCTTAATTATATAAATCGCCATGATATATACTATACATACACACACGGCAAATAAGATTGAGGAGCCTATATAGGAACCCCTATTATTAGTAAATCACCCCATCATTGCTTTATGCCTGTATATTCATTCACAGTATAAAGAATATAGAGATTTCTGTATGTATATAGTAATTCTTGTTTATTCATATTTATTAGTAAATTACCACCATAGCTGCTTTTCCGTATGTATATAGATGCTTTATGCCTGTTTGTTTGTATTATATATATATATATATATATATTATATGTATAGATTTCTTTATTACTGGCGGGGGAGGTGGGCACGCCCTCTGTTTGATGAAATTTCCCAACTATATTAAGAATTTTTTCCCCTATTGCAATATTATGTAGCGTGACCATGGTGACCGTGAGCACATTTTAATGATGACCTCCTTCTTAGTTTAGATATAAGGCTTATAATTTATTTTATTTACATTAATGCCATCACTTGTTTCTTTATTTTTTTTGTTGAGATTTCCATCAGAGGACTTCTTGATTTTTTTTTAGAATAAGTTTGCATGCTTTTATGGATTTTCGTGCGTAAACAATGGTTGTTTTTGATCCTCCATCAACGCGTGTTATCGCAAAAAGTAGCAGTTTTAGCAAAAAAGAAAAAAAAAATTCTCTTTCTTTCTCTTCTTCTTCTTTTCTTCAAGCATGGTAATCGAAACATATATATATATATATATATAGTACACAGCTTTTAGATTTTGTTTTTCTTTTTTTCTTTTTGACCGTGCATATTATTAAAATTCTAGAATTCTTTCTCCTTTGCCGGGGACATTCTTTTCTTCTTGGCCTTTTACTGTTGATTGATTTTTGGTTACTAGCAATATATGTACCTTAATTAATACCTCTTATTTAATTTATCAACTTTGGCTAAGTAGAATTATTTTGTTTGCCTAAGCCCAATTATTTTGCTATTAAAATATATTGCTCTATTTCTTAATGATCTGTTGATTACACTCTTGATCATAAATCTGTTTTGAGATTTGAAATTTAGTGTATTGTGTTTCCGTATTTGATTCTAATTGAATTAGAAAATCCGTGTTTTTACATAAAAACAGTTTTTATTTTAATTAAATTTTTGTTTTACTTAAAAATATTTTTTATTTTAATTAAATTTCTGTTTTAATTAAATCAGTATGCTAAAGAAAATTTAAATATTAGTTATATAATTGTTTACTCACAATTATTTATATTGTTAATTATTTTATTTAGTATGTTATAAAATTGAAAGTTGCTATGATGATGAAAGTTCATGCGCATTATAATCACTATGATAAAGTATTTTCATACAGCATCGAAAATGTGACCATTACGAATCTTGGTTTTGAAATCTAATTCATATTCCTAAAACATAATTAATATGGATGTACTTATAACTGTGTAATATTTTATCTATTTTTTTTATTAAGATGGCCGACCCAACTCGACCCGAATTTAATATTTTGGACTCAGAATGACTTGAGTACCATCAGTGGATTTTTGATGTAGAAACCGCTTTTGTGGCTAAAGAATACTCTGCCACACTTGCTGACCCCAAAGACACAACAGACAACGGACCGTCTGACAAGGTGAAAGCAAATGCATTAATGTTTCTAAGGAAATACATTGACCCCAGCCTACGCTGGGAGTACCTTCAATTGAAGACATCTAAAGAATTATGGGATGCCCTTAAGGGACGTTTTGGGAACATTCATGACATTTTGCTCCCAGAATTGACCGTTTAGTGGAATGAAATCCGCTTGCTTGACTATAAAAAGGTTAACGACTTCAACAAGGACATGATGTGCTTAATGGCACGTCTCAACTTCTATGAAAATGATTTCACAGAAAACGATATGATTCAGAAGACCCTTTCCACTTTCCCTACTTCAGCACTTATACTAGCGAACCAGTATAAGCTTGAGTATGATAACAAAAGAATCACAACATTCAATAAGATGATCAACCTACTGCAAGTGGCTGAAAAGCATAATGAGGTTCTTTTGAATAATAATGCCAGACCCATTGGGATAAAGAGAAATCCTGAGGCCAACTACGGTAAGATGAATAGTGGAAAGAACTCCAATGCAAAGGAGGCTGGTTGTGCTATTCCCTACTCATGTGGCAACACTGCACAACGTGGAAAGGGATGTGGGAATCATGGTGCGGGTCGTGGAGGCTCTTCCAACGTATGGCGAAGAAATGGTGCTATTGAATCTAGTGGTCAGGGAAACAAGATACAAAATGCACCTAAGAATCCTCCAGCCAAAAAGGAAAGAGTTGGCGATGAGCCATGTTACAGGTGTGCAGTTGCTGGGCATTGGTACAAGAACTGCCATGCAAGCGCTAAAGTAGCAGCCAGTTACAAGAGATATCGAGAATCTAAATAACAAGAATTTCACTTTATGAACGAAGAAGACAATGACGCTTATGTCAACTTTACAATCGCAGGCATTAGTGGCAAGAAGGACTTTGCTCAGTCAATGGATGCATCCGATTTTGACTAATTTGCTTTATTCACTTTATTTTTCAGAAATAGTTGAACAGGCATATTGCCTAATTTTTAATTAGACGATGGTTTTGTCTTAAAGTTTATGATTGATTGAATGGATGGATTAGATTTCTGAACAAGATACTAGATTGATTATCGTTGATTTTATTAATTAAATTTCGGACTTTATTATGATGTATTTGATGTGTTCGATTTTTTTTGTCCATGGTTTAGAATCTATACTCGATTTCATTACTGTAAAAATGAATCGATAATAACTTTAATTATTGGTTGATAGTGGGAACACTATAGCCATTTAACGAAATAGGCAATTAATAACCTATAATATCTATGTGACTATGATGATTAAATCATCATAAGAGCGAAGAATTGCTTAACCATTTTGTTGCTAAAATAGTGTTTAAAGACCTACACACTCTATATGCACCTAAAGCGACTCAAACTTTGTTAATGATATTCATACCAACAATAATCATACAAAAATCAAATGTAAGAATGGAACAAAAATATTTTTATTTTACCTCTAAACAAATGTGCAAAGAAACGCATTTTAAAGAAACTTATGAGTTATTTTAGTGGAATGTACCCCACTAAGATAAAGATTGTCAAATCCTATGATGTCACCAACAATGTACCGTGGGACATAGACTCATACAAGCTTTGGCATGCTTGCTTAGTGCACCTTGGTCATGATAATTCATGCGTTAAGTACTTACACGGATATCCCTTCTTTTGAGTGATAAGTAAAAGGGACAAAAATTCAACACATTGCAACATGTTGATACTAGTACTGCTAAAAAGTAATTCTTGATTTTCGAAGTATTGAAAGCCATATCCCCCTTCCTATTATGCCTAATTGACTATGTCAAAAGGAACGACACCCCATTTTTCAAAGCCTGCTCTTTAGCAAAAATAGGATTCGGATCAAGACCTTCTTATACTAAAGATACAAAATAAAATATACCGTTCTTACAATATATATTTGTAGATAAATCCATCCAGAGCGCGGAACCATTCAAAGCACTTTATGGATCGGTGGACAATTCAATATTCTGGTCACATGTCGAATAATTGTTTATAAGTAATGCTGCATTTACAAACCTCTTAGCACATATTATACACTTAAGGGCTCACCACCTTTATTACTGTATCATGTCTATAAGACTCGAGAAAGCTGGAGAGTTTACATTCAAAGTACTTGATGATCATTGCATAAAATCGAAGTAAAGAATCCCGTTTTTCATGTGCATACGCAAAAAGGTCTCTCAAAAAGCAACCATCAAAAGGATATAGATGGTAGATAGGGCATTGATGCCCACTATATTACCTACATATGCCTGGGATTTATGCAATATTGCACGCAGTTTTACTTATTTATTTTAAGGTCCAATATTAGACAACTATTATATGCATACCAGTTGGTAACTGAATATTAGCCTGATATTTTATGCATATGTGCCGATTGCGCCCCCACAGTGCACCAAACTGGGCTCGCTGAAACAATTAAGTATTAACGTTGGATATGAATTCTCAACGATAATCCGTTATTTGGAATCATTATCAGGTGATCTCTTTACCGCTAAGAATTGCATATTGTCACTTTAATGAGACAGTCTTCCTGTCGTTAGGGGGAGATAGAAAAAGAAATTTTCAAGGGAATGACAGGAATTATTGTGGTCCCCACTCTGTCTTATCTTGATCCCCACGCACATCACAATGTATAGTGAAGTGAAAAAGAATAATCAATCTTTAAAATGTAACAGATTCGATGCCTGATACATTTAATGATATTGAAAAGTGACGAGATCAAACATACCAGCTGCAATTTGCCTACAAGGTTATAAGTCCCCAACAAGGGGCACAGTATCACAGAAAGAGACGCTACAACTACACTTAGTGGAGGTGTGGTTGAGGCCATGGCTACTTAAAGGAATAAAGGGAGGCCATTTGGTTCGAGAAATACTCACACAAAAGAAGAGGTGGAGTAAGGTACAAATTGATTAATCAATCATTAATGTAAAAACATCTTTTATGAAATTATCTCTGATTATACTTATGTCCACGAATCAATACTGGGGGACGCCCCGAAGTTATAATGATTTCAGAGAATAAATAAATCTCAATGGGTTAAAGAATCCCGTTTTTCATGTGCATACGCAAAAAGGTCTCTCAAAAAGAAACTATCAAAAGGATATAGATGGCAGATAGGGCATTGATGCCCACTATATTACCTACATATGCCTGGGATTTATGCAATATTGCACGCAGTTTTACTTATTTATTTTAAGGTCCAATATTAGACAACTATTATATGCATACCAGTTGGTAACTGAATATTAGCCTGATATTTTATGCATATGTGCCGATTGCGCCCCCACAGTGCACCAAACTGGGCTCGCTGAAACAATTAAGTATTAACGTTGGATATGAATTCTCAACGATAATCCGTTATTTGGAATCCTTGTCAGGTGGTCTCTTTACCGCTAAGAATTGTAGATTGTCACTTTAATGAGACAGTCTTCCTGTCGTTAGGGGGAGATAGAAAAAGAAATTTTCAAAGGAATGACAGGAATTATTGTGGTCCCCACTCTGTCTCATCTTGATCCCCACGCACATCACAATGTATAGTGAAGTGAAAAAGAATAATCAATCTTTAAAATGTAACAGATTCGATGCCTGATACATTTAATGATATTGAAAAGTGACGAGATCAAACATACCAGCTGCAATATGCCTACAAGGTTATAAGTCCCCAACAAGGGGCACAGTATCACAGAAAGAGACGCTACAACTACACTTAGTAGAGGTGTGGTTGAGGCCATGGCTACTTAAAGGAATAAAGGGAGGCCATTTGGTTCGAGAAATACTCACACAAAAGAAGAGGTGGAGTAAGGTACAAATTAATTAATCAATCATTAATGTAAAAACATCTTTTATGAAATTATCTCTGATTATACTTATGTCCACGAATCAATACTGGGGGACGCCCCGAAGTTATAATGATTTCAGAGAATAAATAAATCTCAATGGGTTAAGGGATGGCATATGAGTTAATGGATGCATTAATGATACACTGTTGCTCAAGAAATCAAAGAGCACGATGATGTCGAACCTCGCTCTGTTGCAAAATGTCAACAAAGAAAAAAATTAGCTTAAATAAAAATAAGCAATCCAGATATATTAGATTCTCTGGCAAATAAACAGGTATTTGGTTTGGTAGTTCTAACCGCGCCAAGTGTAAAGCTTGTAGGACATAAGCAATTATTTGCCATAAAGCGTAAATGAGAAAAAAGAAGTTCTGAAGTAAAAGGCCCACCTTATGGCGCAAGGTTTCCCACAGACGCTCTGGAATTGCCTAAATGTTATAACATTCCGCTATTTAGTTAGCTTGGTAGTTTTCGAAGGACTGGAAATGCATCTCATGGATGTGGTTACTACATATCTCTAAGGGGATCTTGATTCAGTGATATATATGAAAGTACCTGATGACCTTACATTACCCAAGTCAAGTGACTCTAAACCACGGAGTGCGTTTGCAATTAGGTTGAAACGCTCACTTTACAAATTAAAACAATTCGGATGGATGTGGTATACCCGTCTAAGTGTCTACTTGATTGGGAAGGAATATAAGAACGATGAATTATGCCGCTGCGTATTCATAAAGAAAACAAGTTATGGATTTTCAATTGTAATTGTACATATTGATGATATGAACATATAAGTACTCTTGATGAAATAAGAGAAACCGCAAGTTACTTGAAATCCAAATTTGAGATAGAGAATTTTGGGAAAGCTCAAATTTTGTTTATATCTTAATCTAGAATATCGAGCTTGTGGAATACTAATCCACTAGTCTGCGTTCGTTCAAAAGATAATTAGGCAATTTAACCTGGACAAAACACATTCTACTAGCACTTCCATGGTCGATCGGAGTTTAAATCAAAGAAAAGATCAATTTCATACAAAGTAAGATTACGAAAATATGTTGAGAGATGGGAGATAAAACTTCTTATCTAAATGCAATATGCTCATTATTGCACTTAACACAACATACTCGACCAGACATAACATTCGCATTGAACTTGTTAGCTAGATTTAGCGCAGCGCCAACGCAGCATAATTGAACACCTGAAAAGAATCATTGCCTTGGGATTGTTCTTTCCATACAAAGAGGAAAAAAGTGTATACGACAGTAACATCTAAAGTAAATGATGATGCTGAAATGGCCACCCCTTATAATGAAATCCCAAAATAAAATCTTGATTGATTTTGTTGGTGTTGGGTATCTCTCTGGCCCAAACAAAGCTCTAAGGAGAATATGGCAAACTAGTCTTTTCTTAAGGCCATATTTGAAAAGCATGTGAAAAACATAATGGTGTTTAGGTTTTTCCAACTTTCGTGATTAAAGTAATGATCAAAGGAATGTATGAAATATGATGAAATTTTTGTACCTACGTTGTACTATTTTCCTTAGACCAAGGTTTATTTTTTCCACTGAGTTTTGTTACTTAGTAAGGTTTTTAACGAGGCAACGATACATGCATAAGATTTTCAAATTCCTTGATTAATGTAAATATCAAGGGGGGGTGTAAATTTGAGGGGGAATCTAATATCCACACGACGTTACGTTATACTATTTTCCTTAAACCAAGGTTTATTTTTCCCATTGGGTTTTGTTACTTGGTAAGGTTTTTAACGAGGTAACGATACGTGCAGACTCTATTAATCGAAGTAAGGATCAAATGAAAATATAGACTCAATGGAGGAAGCCTAACAGGATTGTCATAATGTTGTACTCTTTTTTCTTCGATCAAGGTTATTTTTCCCACAAGGTTTTTGTTACTTGACAAGGTTTTAATGAGCCAACAAGACATGTATCACTCTATCTCCGACTAAGCACAAGGGAGAGTGTTGAACGAAATTACGCGTAGTGTGTTATAGTTTAGATAGAATGTGTATTAGGAATTTTACTGTGTAAATTATGTATTATGGGCCATAATGGGCTTCCTTGTGAATCCTATTTACCATTGTATTTGTGCCATATTTAAAGAGCTTATCTAATGAAGGGTTGAGTAGAGTTATTCCTACAACAAAATCAATATTTTTTTCAATTTTATCCCTATTATGATTATTTTTATTAAAAACGTAAGTCTCACGGTTTGAAGTTTGAACTCTAACACAACCACAACCACAACTACAACCACAATCTTTATTTTGATTTTTATTTTCATTTTAGCATAGATGATGCGCGTGTAAAGAAAATAAACATACACATGCATCACGTATATTTCGGTGTTTAGTTGAGAGAGAATTGGCATAGATAAAAAATGAATAAATTTATAAATAAGGTGAGAGAAAGAGGCGTGGGGCCAATTTTATCCCTAATATGATTAATTTTACTAAAAATGTAAGTCCCAAGGTTTGAACTATGAAATAATTGCAATATTTTTTTTTTAAATTTAGAATAAATGATGCGCATGTAAAGAAAATAAACATACACACACATTGCGCTTACTTCAATGTCTAGTTGAGAGAGATTAGCATAGATAAAAATGACTACATTTCTAAATAAGGTGAGAGAAAGAGGTGTGGGGCTTATTGCATTTTTAAATACAAATACATATATTAACTCTCGATCACTCTACACCCTTGAATTTATTAGATGCATTGTGGACCATTAGATTATCCCCTTAGAATAGTAGTCAAATCAACTACCTTAATTTGTATTATAGATTCGTAACAGGGAGGATAAGCATACATCTACGGCGATATTTTGGGACACGTTTATCGATATATTAGTCGGCTAATTTGGTCCATCACAAGAGGATTTTACACAAAATTTATTGTTGATTAATGCATAAGTGACGACGCATCATTTTGTCCTCAATTTATATTCTAGTGAATTGTTCTGAGAATAATAAAAGATGTAGTTTCTTTTAATTCTAAGTTTGGTCAATTGAAATGTAATTGATGACAAATGTTCAAATTATGGGATGTCAATTGTTTTATTAAAGCTCAAGCTCAACAGGTGCAATTACTATTTTCAAAATTGAAGAAGAAGATCTAAAACAAACACTAGAACCAAAATATCACTAATTAATTTAGAAGTAGGGAATTAGCCAACTGCTTTAGAAAAAAGGGAATTTAATCCATTTATATATGTAATTTTATGTAGCCATCTTGTCGCCAAAACATCAGATTTCTCAAGTCAAGTGGAGACACCAAGGCGGATCCAGGATTATGGGGCCAAGGGGGCTCTCACCCGTTCGCTATTGGAAACACCACTTCTCGTTCGACTTGCATGTGTTAAAGCACCTAGTATGTGCACATTATGTTGATCCTGTACGGCTGAGCTAATGTTAAAGTGTTATAGAATATTTTAGTGTGTGTAATTAGCGCTACCCTATAATATAGATATGGAAAATTTTATTTACACTACAAAATTAACTTAAAACCACAAGAAAAGTAAAATAAAATTTTTGAAACGATACAAAAGCATTTTAACAAAATAAAATCCATTTTTTTACTTTACTTCTTTTTATCTTTTGCTCACATTATTACACAAAGTGATCGCAAGTTTGAGTTTTACTAAAAAATTATGAGATTTTTTTTTTGTTATTTGTAGTTATAGGGAGATATCTCCCTTAAAAAAAATTAAAAAAAATTGAAAAGTAAAACACCAAGTCAAATATTTACATGTACTACATCATGTTTTAAGATTGTTTACGAGTAAAGAAATTAAAATTTTAAATACAAAAATAAAATTAAAGTTGAGCATGGACAGACTAATGAAACTTGGTCACATTTCATCCACGCAATACCTCTCTCACGTTAACACACAAAACCCACCAAACCCTTCCCCTCCCTCAACAAGTTCTAGAAAATAACTAAGGGGTCGGCTGCTCTGCTCTGTTTTCGCTTGTTCTATTTTTTTTCCCAAGGGGGTCGGCTGACCCCTCATGACCCAAGGTACATCCGCCACTGCACCAAGGGTCAAATCTGATGACATATGAATTAGAATTTATGTTGTTTTGGTCCTTGATTATATTGAAGTTAGTTTTTAATAAAGTAATTATAAAGGGACCATGCATCAAAATTCCATTGTATGAGAATGATGAACAGCATGCATATTCTGTTTGTAGACATCAAAGATGACAGTGAGTTTAATATTATTACTTCAACAGAGGAGATGATTACAAAACAAAACCAGATCATCACTGGTCACAAATAACTCATAAATAACACTTCAAGATTATACATATATATATATATGTATTAGCACCAACACTGACATTGCTGCCTTAGTAGCACTTGAGAGGAGAAATCCAACACACATAACATAAACCGGACTATAATCATGGCCGAGGCATAAGCAAAACAGGAAGCTCGATCAAGCCACCACCTGTTTGAGGACAAAGAAGGAAACGAAGAGACCCATGAATCCGATCAATACTGATTCAAATGAAGCAAGTCCACTTGGTGCATGAGAGGGGGCCGGGGCTGGTCCTTCTGCAGCAGCTAACATTGCTGCAAAAGTGAATAAAATGGCAAAAACTGAAGCATTCTTCAAAAACGCCATTGTTTTTTGTGATTTCTTCTCACAACTTGATGATTAATTAATGATCAACTGTAAGTTATGGCTTCAAGGGTTGTTCTTCGTATACCCATATATAGGCACCCCTCCCCCCTCCCCTGAAGGAGGGCTGTGGTCTATTCGTATACAAGGTAAGAGTTTACAAGTTGCCAGATTACTTATAATTTCAATGGTCTTTTTGTTGTCCTTTTGGGTACTTCCACATGCTTAAAGTCAAGAAAGTGACCAACTTAAATGGCTTGAGCTCAATAACTGTAGTGTACCTTTGCTGGCCTGGTGGCAATACCAAAGAGAACAATGTTTATTGTATTACCGATCTTGGTGCTTTCCAATCAAATTTTTGCGTTCTTGTGAAAGCAACTTGGTGCGTCCGTTCAATGGATTTAAAAACTTGAAATAATCCTAAAAAGGACTTCTGTTGACTTTTGAGAAATATTTTATAAAAAGAAACTCGCCACTTTCTCAAATTAATGGTCTGCAATGGCTGGAATTTTAGTGCTCTTCCGTACTGCTTTGTTTATATGCATTTAGGCCTCGTTTGATTCGGGTATTAAAAAGTGGGATGAGATTATTAATACCACTTTTTTTATAATACCTTGTTTGATTCGCACAAATGTGCTGGGATTACTAATACCGGTACTAACTTAATACCACTCTTTGTGCTATAATTTAATACCAGGGGGGAGGTGGTATTGTTTATCCAGGATTAAGAAAAAGGAACCATATATTTTCAAAAATGCCATTACTAGTATAATATTTTCAAAAATGACACTACTACTACTATATTATTATTATTTTAATTTATTTTAAAAAAAAAATTTTAATTTTTTTAAAAATTTTTTTAAAATTTTTTTTTAAAATTTTTTTTAAAATTTTTTTTAAAATTTTTTTTAAAATTTTTTTAAAATTTTTTTTTTATTTTGTTAGTCCAAAATATAATCTCGTATACAAGTTACAGAACTAAACATGGTATTAATATCAGCATGAGATATTCCAGTATTAATACTGTATGAATCAAACAGGGTATTGGTATTAAATTAATACCAGGATTAATAATCCAGTACTATTAATACTGGTATTATTAATCCCACTGATCCTAATCCCTGAATCAAACGAGGCCTTATAGACCAACAAATGTCTCAACATCTTCGCATCAAACATATGAGATATAAATGTGTTAGCAAAATAGTCCAACGTACTAAAAAATAGCTTGGCCAATGTTGTAATTGCCTCCAAATTAACCTTCATTTCATTTGGGTTCTATCTCCCAACTTTGAAGGTATAAATAGGGAAGTTTTTATGATGGTTTTCCCTTTTTAATTAAGATTGTTGGCAAAAAAACACCGGATCAAGCAGTACCAATACAGAACAAGTGCAATCAGTATCTACTAATATTAACTAGAAAACTCATTTATTTGTCTCCCCATAATACATTTCTGGTTTATGCAATATAATTAGCCTTCTTATATAGATAAGAAGGAACACGGTCCATACTTAAGGGCACTTGAGTTTGCCGCCATGGGTGGTCATATTAGCATAGCACTTGCCACACTTCGCGTGGTTGCCATATTGCCCCGGAGGAACGCATTTGCATCTTTCGCAGCAAGCCAAGCACGATCTCATGCACACGTTCTTCCTAGAATGGTACTTGCACCTCACGATACATAAGGGCATACATTCTACACACAAAATCAACAACGCAATTGTCAAAAATGTTAGAACAACATATATTTACTTCCGGAAATCAAATTTAAAGGCTAAATATATGCTACCTATTCTTGTTCTTGGTGGGTGTCTAGGCGAACCAGTTGGCGGTGTAGCTGATGGTGAAGGAGCTGGCGGCTTGACTGGCAGAGATGGAGGTAGTGACTTGGCTGTGGCATTAGTACAAGGCGGTGGGTCCTTCAACAGGCTCTCAGCTGGAGCAGTAGGAGGGACTTTGTGAAAATGACCCTAAACCAAAGATGAAATTGAGAACTTTTATTTGTTCAACTGACGAATTATAACAGTTAGCAGCTTTATCTGTCTTTCGGTTCATTGCATGTTGTTTGGTCTGGTTCAATAGTACCGCTTATCCATTAAGAGAGTTGAAAACACATTAAGAATAGGAGTTTGAAGAGAGTTTAAAACACATTAAGAATAGGAGGCCAAAACAATGTGACGGTGTGTTGGATAATCTTTGCAAGACAACTATTGAAAAAGGAAGTGCCAGAAGTACTCCTAACATTTACCTTTACAAAATGCTCCTCATTTTGTGACGAAACCTACAAAAACCAAAACATGTTTTAGAAACTCAAAAGGGAACAAGTAAATAACTCACTTGTTTAAAAGAGAGAGAGGAAATTACCATTATATTAAGTACAAGAAAAGAGGCCAAAAGAAAGAGCAAAGCTTTGCAAGCCATTTATGCACCAAAAACAATGAACAAGAAACAGAACTTGATGATTACAGAAACCTAAAACAGTGGTATATATATAGTGGTCAGTAACGAAGACCGACAACGATTTTGCAACCTATTTTTGGGTCAAATAAAACTGCCAGATTCACTAAATTAGAAAATCTAAGCATGGGTAGCTGTGTTCAATCCACATGCCACCCCACAAGCAATGTTTCTGCTAAACTAATATTTATCCATCACTAATCAGTGTACATGTGCTGTATTAATTACTTTATTAACCGGCATTCGAGGCCTTTCTTTAGAAACTTAATTGTCCCTTTAAAATTGTATATATATTTCACTGAAGCATCCCACTTGCTTTTTTATTAAAGTTTGTTGTTGGATCGGCCATTTTGTACCGGCTAATTAATGTGTTACAGTATAAATATTGGTATTCAATTGGCCTAAACTGAAAGAAATTAGGCTGCAATGGACCGGCCTAGATCGAGTAGTACTAGGAAAACTATTAGATTAGATCGATTAAGTTTTCTGAACTGCATCAGTCTGTGGGATCTTTCCTTCAACTCTTACCATGTGATCTCACATGTCATTTTTATTATTAATTGACACAATTCAACATTATAACTTAGATTTCTTGACGTGAAGTAATAGACATCTATGGCTGCACAAGCTTTTACTTACCATTTGTGGATGCTAGATTTTAAAGCAAGCAATTCCACTGGCATTAAAAAATAAAAAAACTATGGGGTTTTCCCAACATTTTACCATATCAATGACACTGTTAACGTAAGGAACATTTAAAGAACTCTATTTAAGGGAAAAAAATAAGTTATCCATGAGTATTTGTGTCGTATTTAATATTTGTTTGTCACTCTTGTTCTTTTCAAATATAGGTTTTTATTGTCTGCACTTTTTTTTTATCGGCACATTAATACAACCCTTCTTATTCAATTTATTTTTCTTTTATCTGAATTTAGTATTTTGAAACGAATGCGTAATATAGTGGGTTTATTTATTTATTTTGGTAATTTTGCATGTGATGGCCCTTGTGCATTGTTATCTCTTTTTTTAACTTGAGTTCGTTTTAAGAAAATACAATAAAAATTTACTATAATTAGATTTGGTGTATTGATTATTTTTCAAAAAAAAAAATACACGAGACTTGTAACATGAGACACACATACCCAAAAAAGAAAATTACGTGATACTCGTAATTTGAAATTAAGGAGTATGCAGTAGTTCTTTTAAAGTGTAAAAAGGAGGTAGGTGGCAATCTCATTATCTTACAATTCAAAACATATTATTTTTTTGTAATTACCGTGTGTTAAGTATGATATATGGCCAAAAAGATAGGTTAACATGATACCATAGATTGAAAATCCAAATAATTCCCATATCAATTTATAATTAATTCTTTTACTATTTTACGTGTTCAACATTACTCTTATGTTTAAACTTAGAAAGGCAAATACTCATTTTTGGGGCCAGGTGCGGATACCCCGTGGGTTGGTCTAGTGGCTTCGGCCTGAGGCTAAAGGCTCTAAGCAGCCGGTCTCACGTTCGAATCTTCGCAGCACCAACAACTTGGGGCCAGTCATCACTCATGGAGAAATGCAACAGTGGCCTGTACGAGGATCGGGAATTAGTCGGACCGAAAGTGCGGATTCCGCAGGATATGGGCAAAATAAAAAATAAAAACACTCATTTTTGGGGAGTATTAATTTGAAATGGTGTTTTGTATTCATTGAGAGAAAGGGATAATTGTTCATGAACGTGGTTTTGTTTTGTTGTGTCGGGGAACGTATCTCTCTAATATGTAAGATTCCCTTTGGATCAGTCTTATTTTATTAAGGTGATGCCAATTTGAAGTAGTGGAGGCCACATTTATTTATTTAGATATTTAAAATGTATCTATTTGAGTTTTATCTCCTCGATCATCAGATAATTCTATATATTCTGTTGATCCTAGTGTAGGGCCACCTCCCTTAATTAACTTAGCCAGGTTGATTAAGGCCGGGCGTTATTATTTCTATACTACTTTAATATGCGACGTGTGCGTAAGAGTTCAATACATATAAAATTTTGAAATATTTTTTTTAAAAAATTTCAAGATAGTCTAATATTTAAATATAAACTTGAAAACATAAGAGTTCAATTCATATTATAAATTTATAATGGTTGAATTTCCGTTCGCCTTTATAATATAATATATAATGGTTGAATTTGCTCTTAACACCGTAGAGGAGCAAATATTTAAGTCATTGTGCATATATGAACAAAGTGGAAATAAAGCGACCAAGTTTTCATTGTATTCCCTAATCTTTCTACTGACGTAATACTTTTAATTACTTCATCATTATCAATAATCTCATTTTTCAATTACTCAACCCTTACTTTTTACCAAGTTCAATGCTAGTTAGATTGGTCAACATTTATATGTTTCAATGCAAGAGAGAAAGGTGTTTTCATATCTTCTTAATCCGAAATGGCAGGAGAAAGAATATGTTCTTTTTTTAGAATGAAATACAACGAAATCAAACAATACATACATAAAAGCTGAGCATTTTCTCATTTATATGTATTTTTGATAAAATACTAAAGTTGATGATCGATTCATTTCATACTACAAAGAATCGCATAGAGATGTCAAGAATTCTCACCATTTATTAGATTCATAGACCCAATTCAATTCAGTAGAATCTTTCATTCACATTTTTTTCCACCAAGAACGTTTTCTGAAATTTTTTAACCCTCGAATTAAAAATATTCTACTTTTACATATTTACAAGGTTCAACTAGCAGTTGATATTTCAAGATCGAAGGTGTAAGTCTTTGGACATTGCAAAATTGGGATTAATTAATTCTCCCAAATAATCTCCGAGTGGAACTGGCACTGGGCCTGGTTTGTCATTATTAAATTTATTTTTTCTCTCATCTCCAAAATAGGTACTGTTCTGTGATTTAAGCTTGATGTCAACATGTGCTCAAACGTTGAATTTATAAAAAACCATTGGGATTGACTCATTGATCAGAAATTTCCCATTTAATAAAACGATTATGAGAAAACATATTTAAAGTTTCCATAGTTTAAATAAATCCAGATTTCCTTCTATTCCAAAATTCTTTTAAGTTTAAATTTGTTGAGCCTTATTTAAAAAGAGTTACTGTAAATTTATTTTATGATTGGTTGAGTCTTAAACAGATAAAATGTTTCTCACTAACGATAATTATATTTCGACAATGTAACAACAAGATAAATATATTAATTATTAATCAAAAAACTTTTGGTGAGTGTAAATAAATTTAAACTCATTTTTCATTATTAATTTATTTTTTTCTTTTTGGGGTATTGATTGAATCGGCTTATTATAGGAATAGTACATTAACCCATGCTTACTGGTGTCACGCCCCCCTGGCCCAAAATACTGTCACGACCAGCTGACGGAGCCCAAAGTCTCAACCTCAAGACAAAAATGCATTGATAGCAAGCAAGTCCTCGCCTTCGAAATGTCTATTTTGTTTTTTCTTGTCCTGTTTTAAGCTTGTTTCTTTTATAATTACATATTTTAACACAAAGTGATGTTAATTTGGTTGTTAAAGGTGTGTATTAACGACTCATAAATAGAGTGAACAAGGTTCCAACAAGTATTAATTTTGGCATTGACACTCACATGAATCTTACTAGTTTTATTAGCGGGTCCTTAACATGTGTCCTAAAGGCACACTTGAACATTTTGTTTTTAACAAAGAACACCACTAAAGATGGAAATATGGAAAAGGGTATAGCCAATACATTCGTTCGGATTTTACAATATGAGACTTGATTCAACTCAGATCTTGTTTAGATATAATTTCGAGAATTGGATTTGGATTCAAAATCAGCAGGTCACCAAAATTATCGGCTGATTTTGATTAGGCTTTCTTTGGTTTGGATGATAATGATTCTAAAGTGTTAAGAATGCACTCTTAGAAAGTCATCTGTTGAAGAGTTAAAAGTTGTGGACGACTTAAGCGTAAAAATGACATATTAAGACCATTTCATTGAATTTTAAAACTTAGATAGTTTTAAGTTTGTTGTAGATAAAAATTTGGTACATTGAACAATTTTCTAGTCTTGTTGGAGCATTCTTACAAGTGCCCGATGAGCACTTATGCACAGAGAAAAGACATTTTTAATATATTCTAAATAAGATACATATTCTCGCACAAAAACTTGCAAGTTCTATTTATGGTATCATTAACATGTGATCTCGCACCGGTCACATTTTTGTTCTGTGGATCCCCCACCCAACGGAACATTAGGTATTTATAAAAGGATTGATGACTCTTTGATTGTCAAAAGGAACCTATATTATAGAAGAGCCAATAGAGGAACTAATCAAATCACAATTAAATTTAGCAAAAGCAATTGTCCCTTTTGCTGATAACATTTTCCATTATCTGGCTATGAGTAACAAGAATACTTAACTTTTATTTTGTTACTTTGCACTTTATTACAATTTTATTGATGAATAGTATTCAGACAATTCCAGGGAATCCATATATAAGGGAACTGAATGTTCTGCCTTAAAGCAGAACAAAAATATTTGAAATAGTTCATACATATTGTTACAAGATTATTTCAAAAACCCCGGTGACACTCGTAATTATACATCAAAAAATCAACTCTAATATGCTCTCGCACGTTCCTAATTAATTATCTATCCTGAAACTCCAGCCCAAAGCCAAGATTACAATGCTATAAAACTGGATAATCAGTTCTTTTGAATGTTGACAAAAATATCAAATATATTCAGGTTGAACTAAGAAATAAATTTTATTTTTTTTCAGCTCACCTGCTCACCAATCAAATCCAACCCAACAGCAAGGAAAGACAAACCTTGGAACAGCAAGTAATAGAAATGAATTCCATGCGCTGATAAAAGGCTTCTTGCTGATGCAGTGAGTAAAAGAAATGCAAGTGCAAGCTCCTTTCTGTAAATCCTGTTCCTCTTCTTCTTCACGACTGGCTCTTGTTCTTTAATTTTCCCCAGCAATTCCAGCCCAGATTCTGAAAGCCGCCTTTGAATCTTCTCTTCGTTCATTGTTTTCGATTCTCTCTCAGCAAGGGCAAATAAGTCCGACTCTGATGACCTACCCGTCTTTTTTGTCACCACCCATTCGTAGGCACTTCCAAGCTGAAATAGGCCCGATACCATAGCATTGAATTTCGTCACTGACATTGTGTTTTCAAACAGTAGGTATGGCATTAAGAATGGGAAGGATTTTGGTGCTGGTAGAATGTTCAATATCGACATGGTAATGGGCACGTAACAGATTACCCAGACCGGTAGCTCAGCCTCAGGTATAAACATGGTTAATGGCAGTATGATGCAAAAAAGTGTAAAAGAGTAAAAGGGAAGTATCAGTTTCCTCAGGAGAAAGAAGAGGAATATCAAGTTGGCTTTCTTCCATGCTGATATCTGCAAAAAAAATCAAAAACTGATCAATTACAAAAATTCTCAGTGACCCATAGACATGGATAAGGTGATGTTTTACTTATTTTGCATTTAGACTTTAAAAGTAAAAAGTGTGTCTGTGGTGTTTGGTTTTTTAACCTTTGAATAATGAACACTAAATGCTGAATAATGCCCAATCCAGAACAGAAAATATCCTTAATTTTATTTGGCCCTGATTACTGAAAAAATGTGCTTGATTACGAGATGAAAATAAACACTGCCTCAGTTTCTCAAATTAGTAAAGGGCCTAAAAGCTATATTTGCATCTAAGAGATTAACTATTCAACTTGCTTGAATTTCATTCAGACAAACAAACAAATGAGTTTTTCAGATTCAGACGTTCAGATTTCAAACCAGATAAAATGAAAAATCAAACATGCTCTAAGAAATGTGAATGAAGAAAACCTTGGATTTTAGTATAGATGGAAGGCAAAGTCTGAAGAGCTGCATTGGACCGGAATGCCAACGATGTTGTTGTTTTTTGTATGCTTCATAAGACTCCGGCAATTCACAAAGAACTCTCACATCATTAACATAAATAAATTTCCAACCATTAAGGTGAGCTCGGACCGCAATGTCCATGTCCTCAACCGTCGTCCTCTCAAGCCAGCCGCCAGATTCCTCCAAGGCCTTAATTCTCCATACCCCAGCCGTTCCATTGAATCCAAAGAAATTAAGGTAATAGCCATTTACTTGCTGCTCAACCTCAAAATGGAAGCACAGATTAATGTTCTGGAGCCTCGTAAGCAAATTCTCGTCCTTGTTTACAAATGACCACCGAGCTTGGACAAGACCCAATTCGGGCTTTCCCTAAATTCAAAACAAACAACAACCTAAAGATTGGAATTGAATCTTGATATCCACCAAGTGAGGAAATAGTTTTCTTTGGTGATAAGTGAGAAAGTGCATTGGTTAGTGTTTTAAGTAGATCCCAACGCACACTGACCAGTGTAGATTCTGACACATCACTTGGTTTATTAACTTGTTCATTCAAATTAGCACAAGTATCATTTCTGTCTATTGTTACCTTAAAGTGAGGCACGGTGAGTTTAAGGAAATCAGGATTAGGCTGGAAATCTGCATCGAAAATTGCTACAAATTCATAGTCTTTGACATAGTCACAAGACATAGCTGATTTAAGATTGCCTGCTTTGTAACCAGTTCTGATGAATCTGTGTCTGTAAATTATGTTCACCCCTTTTTCTTTCCATGAGGAGACTTCACTTCTTATCATCATCTGTAAAATTTCATCGTCTGAATCGTCAAGGACTTGAATTAAAAGTCTGTCCTTCGGCCAATCCAGTTGGCAGGCAGCACCAATTGATGTTGTATATACCTTGATTACACAAAACATAATTACAACCAATCAAGATCAGTAAAAAAGTCACAATTCATAAATGTCACACCACCGACGAACACCCAAATGATCATCAGTTAAATTATTAACAAAAAAAACCAGAAGTCGGTCAAATTTACCTCTTTTTCATTACACATGGGGATCTGAACAAGAACCATTGGGAAAGTTGAACAATCCTCAATGTCATATGCATCTTCATCCATCACTGGCTTCAATTTCTTGAACTTAATCCAAAAACACCCAATACCCAGCGCTAGCCGGTCGAGGGATTGAATCATGAAGAGGACAATGCAGAATTTTGAGAGCATCATAATCAAAGGAGCAACATAATCAACTCTAAAAGAAAGCCAAGCCATGTAAGACCAATGGACAAGACCTTGAACCTCCCAAGGATGAATCATTTTCAAGTTCCATTTCTGAAAGTAAGCAATGATTTCTATAACCAAAGCCACAATTGAAATAGCAAGAAAAGCTTTGATGAATCTATACAACTTCCCCTTGTTTCTGGGCTCTTCTTCATTAATTTCTGATAATGCAATTCGTTTCTTGACCGAAAGAAATGTACCCTTAGAGGCCATTGCTAGCCATGATATGCAAGAAAGAACTCTCTGAGCTTTAAGAAGAAGAACCCAAGTGAATTGCTTGGTACTTGCAGCCTTTTGCTTCTCTCTAAACACTGATGAATTTGAATCATTGATGTCCACTAAAGAGATGCTGTTAGGCTTCTCAATCTTGACTACTACAGAGCCAGGTGCCATCTTCTCCCTCCGGATTTACAACTTAACAAGAAATCTACACAAGCCCAGATCAAGATTTTGGAAAAGAAACAATGGGTTGGGCACAAAACTTTCAAATATGAGATTTAAAAACACATAATCCTGCTATCATATAAGAAAAAATTAAAATAGAACATGACAGAATCGAACAATATATACTTTCAGTGAATCTGGATCTTAAACAGAAACATTGTACATGTTATAGAAATTCAGCCGAGATGTGCAATGAAGTAGGGTATGTGAACGACTCACAAGTAAAAACGCATAATGCCAGATAGAAAGAAAGTAGAGAGAGAGAGAGATAGAGAGAGAATATGTTTTCTTTGAGTTTATTAATAGAGATGTCGAACAGAGAAATTTCTAATCGTGGGCAAATGGAAGGTTCGGGCCCATTATTATAAAAAACTAAAATTAACCGAGTATTTAAAATCAACATTATAATATTTTTGACGTGTGACTCAAAAATGACCAGATGCCATGAGAACTAGTCAACTAGAAGACATGTCTCAATCAAATTGGCTGTAACCAAAGAGGTAAAAGCACAACAAGCAATCCAAGATAGATATGTGGTCAATCTCACAAGAATCCATTTATCATAATCACTACCAAAAATTATAATTTTGACAACTAATTACAGGCAATAAATTCAAGAAATCAAGCCGCACATCAAAAACAATTCTTGTCTTCCGATCTGGATATTGTGGATGTAATTGCTACTATTGCTGCTTGAAAGCATATCATAAAAGAGGTTACCTAAAGTTGGTCTTCGTTTTTATGCAACAAATTACTTTTCAATATGTTTCTTTTTTTCTTTTCTTTTCTTTTTTTCCTATTTGGGGAGAAGGCAAATGCTAAATGTCATTGAAATTAAACGCGGTTTTAGTAAAGGGAATCATATGGCTGTAGACCATTTATTACTTATGGATTAGTTAGTTGATTGACTACTACGCGGGGATCTACGTCTAATAACTTCTGTTACCCATTAAGTATTATTTATCAATTCAAGTGAAAGCTGTATTTGGTTATTACTTTTTCTCTTTTCAATGTTTAAAGTCAATCAGTGATAATAATAATTGCACATTTTTTTCTCCTCAAATAGTCATTATTTTACAGTAGACTAATCCTTTTCCTTGATGGGTTTCTCTTATTTTTGTTATTCCTTGCAATTTTTTGGTGATATTTGATTGACATTGAGAGATTTATTTAAAGAGATGTGCGTAAAGCATTTGTAGAAATTCCAAGTATAGCTTTTTGGCGGTGGGTTCTTGCAGATAAAACCTTTCTTGTTTGCTTTTCCTTAATTTGTGCTACTTTAACAGCAAGGATACCCAATTGGGTTTTAGAATTTTACATCTAAATTATGCATAAGAAGTGGCAGATATTCGGATTTCTTTAATTGCTAAAACCACTACACCTTCATATTTTAATTTCACTGAAACAATATGTATTACAATGATTAAGAATATATTTTACTTTAATGTTGAAAATATAATTAATGTATGTCTCGGAATAGAGGAATACTATACTTATTATTTTTACTATTTGTTTTTATTGGTATATATTATATGAGTTGTATATTCACAAAATACAACAAGAGTACAACTTATTTAATACAATCGATAAGAATATGTGATAATAATTGTAAGTAGAAAAAGCATTTTCCCTTGCAATAACTTGTATCATTCATCATTAATTAAATTGACATTAATGTTTTTTTTTCTAAACATTATAATTAGAGCATCTCTAATGATAGTGTAAAAATTGACTTGTAAATCATATGTGTCAATCAACTTTAACAAAAAAACTTGAACACTAAAAAAAATGTTTCAATGGTAAGTTTGTAAAATCTTATGTAAAATTTGAAATAACCAATAAGATCCTAATACATGTTAAATATCAATTTAAGCAAAAATAAATTATTTTTTAAATAATCTTATAGTCATAATTGGTCTTGATTTATAGGTGCTGATGAGTGGATTTCAAATCTATATTTTTTATTAAAATCCATGTTTTACATTTAAAATTATTACATTTTCAAATTTTATAAAAAGAAATGAAAAGAGAGAAAGCTGATGTGGCATTGTAAAATGAAATTATATTTTATTTTACACAAACTTCAATTTTAAAAGACAACAAGAGACAAAAAAAGTTACAAATTGTATAAATTTTACACAAAACAAAAATATATAAGATTGTTAGAGTTGCTCTTAAAGTAGGACTATGAATTAGCGCAATATTTAAGGTTACGTTCGATGCGCAAGATAAGTGGGTAAAATAATTTTATCTTATCTCATGTTTGGTACTCATTGGGATTGAATATCATTGCGGATTATTTATACTACTAAATCTTATTATCCCACTAACAGAGGGGTTAACGAATCCCACCTAAAATGTGTGATTATTTTATTATGTCTGGATGAGATTAAATAATCATATCTGACTCTATAAACTAGCGCGTCAAACACACCTTAATGTTATGACTTAAGTAGCATTAATTATTACCAGAGCCTCAATCTAACATCTTTACCTATGTTTAATTCGGACTTGACTAGTTGACTCCCCTCCATTACTCCTTCCATTCAAGTTCATCAAAGAGGGGTCTAGTTCGAAACTTGAATTGATGAATTTTTTTCACGAAACTTGGTTAAGATGATTGCTGTAATGAGTAGAGCATTTCTACAAAATTTCATCAAAAAATTTAAATCGAAAGTTGGTGGGGTAAAAATTTGATACATATGTTCATTTTTTACCGTTAAAATTTTAAATGACCATTTCACCCATCTCCGATTTGAATTTTTTAATAAAATTTTATGAAATTGATCTACTCATTTCAAAGATCATCTTCACCAAATTTCGTGAAAAAATGCATTCATTCAAGAGTCGAACTAAACCTCCTTTAACGAATTTGAATGGTAGGAATAATAGAGGGGATCCAACTCAAAACACTCATAGTTGTAACAAAGATAGCTTCTATATCAAAAATAAAATGAACTTAATTTGAGAGGAAAACATCTACTATATTTAAAAAAATAAAATAAAAATAAACGTGACCCTTGACAAAATAAAAAAAATAGGTTATGGTATCTCCGAAAAAAAATGTTAAATTAAAAGATAAAAGAAAGTATTAAATTACGAAAATAAAAGTATCTTTTATGACGAATAAAATTTACGTTCAATATATTTTTTTGGTCCAAATATTTTCTATTGACTTTTTGCGACCTCGACTAATTTATATTTGTAGAACTGTGGCCACCTGTTAACTATCATAATTCAGACTTGGGAGCTCTTAATTGAACTTAACACTTTCCATAGCGTGTAACCATTATATTATTCGCTTATGGTTAATTTAAAGTGCAATATATATGTATATTAGGGTATACCTGTGCCGATGGCACAAATTTGTGTAACCACTACGTACCGAAACATGAAGAAAAAAAAATTGTTACACAAAAGATAACACCCAACCTTGCCACCATCACGGGTAGAGATTGATAATTATGTTTCCCATCCTTAAAACTATGTACACCATATAATTGACACAAAAAATCATCGATATTTTCAACAAATTTAAAGTGCACCTGACAAATTGGGTTTGTTTTGATTGTGTGTGGGTAGAGTACTTTCATCTAAGGCCTCGTTTGATTCAGGTATTAAGGTCAGTGGAATTAATAATACTAGTATTAATAGTACTAGATTATTAATCCTGATATTAATTTAATACCAATACTCTATTTGATTTATGCAGTATTAATACTAGGATATCTCATGCTGATGTTTATATTATGTTTGTTTCTGTAACTCGTATACGGGATTATATTTTGGAATAAAAAAAATTAAAAAATAATAATAATAATAATAATAAGTAGTAATAGTAATGGTATTTTTGAAAATACTATAGTAGTAATGGCATTTTTGAAAATATATGATTTATTTTTCTTAATCTTGAATAAACAATACTACCCCTCTCCTGGTATTAAATTATACCACAAAGAGTGGTATTAAGTTAGTCCCAGTATTAATAATCCTAACACATTTGTGCGAACCAAACAAAGTATTATGAAAAAAGTGGTATTAATAATCTCATCCCACTTTTTAATACCCGAATCAAACGAGGCCTAAAGGTGTAAAATGAAAAAAAATAAACAAATGTAAGGTAGAGAATGCTTCTTGGAGATAAACCACATTCCAGGATCTAAAATGTGTGTAAAGAAAAACAAATTTATTAAAGTAAATCTAGACCTTTGATTAGGTAAAATTTCAAAAGTTGTTTAGTTAAAAAAAATATTTCCTTATTATATAAATATATGACTTATATATTTGAGTTAAATACAGACATGTAATACAACCGTACGTTGACATGATTTCTCTAACAAAATTGAATACCGGCAAACTAGATGGTATCTAATTTTACATATTTGGAATTCTGGATGGATATTCCTTTTTAACTGAAAAAAGAGATAAACGTGGGAGTCATGACATGAGGCGTCGGTGCCAGATGACACCTGCTTCTTTTCCTTTTTCTTTTTTTTTTTCTTCAAAATTTGTCTCTTTTTATTTTATTTTTAAGATTATAGTCCTCCAAACGAATATTTAAATATTTCAAAATTTATTTTTAACAATACTTTATGTATATCTAGAAGTGTAAATAGATGAAATATGGACCGGATATTATAATATATATTATTTGTATTTAGTTTAAAATTACTATTGAAATCATTATCCATATTACATTAGGTTTAACTATTCTTATCTTTTTTTTTTTTTGATTCAGATAATAATCCTATCTATATTTCTGTATAGTGACACAGTTGTCTTATATTTTGTTAGTAAAAGAATTGCTTCACTCTTAAAATCAGTAGATACTCAACATATGATATACGTGTGCACGCTCACTTTTTAATTTAAAATGAAAAATATTTAATAATTAAAGAAGTAGCCCAACGATAAGGAATCTTTATTTTTAATGTAGAGCTCACGGATTTAAATTTTGTAAAAGAAATAATGGTGAAAAATAAATGTATGAACAACATAAGAAAAAAGCTTGCGGGTTTGAGTATTGTCAAATAAACTTTTATAATATTTAACTTCATAATCTTTTAACTAAGATGAAACATTTTAGAAGTTACAGCTATGAAGAAAAAGAAAACACTATTAAAATAAAGACTAACAATTTAGGTCAAACAATGGATTTCTTTTATTTTTATTGCAATATTTTTTCGTTCTCTCTTCCTATTGTAATAGTATAATTTTTCTTTTGTTGAAATTAGAAATTAGAAGTATATAAATAAAAAATTGAATTATTGTTGTTATGAGATGAATCTGGTATGATGGTGATGGCCCATGCAAGCCACGTTGACCCCTTCTTCTCCCCCCTCCATCTGCGCCATGATTGTTTACATATCCCACCGATCAATAATACATCATCCACCAATATGACGTGACTAAATCAGATTTTATCTCTCTCACACACAAAAACAACCTATTCACAAATCGAATCCGACTTGCCTATTCACAAATCGAATCCGACTTCATAATCAGAGTTTGTCCACTAATCAAAATTAATTAATACGAATCATTCTACACATATTTATCTGGCATAATTTTAATTTAGTGATTTCTCATTAATTACAACGAATTTGATAAAATTAAATTATAATCAAACCTCTTAATTTAATGGTATAAAGCTGTTAATTCTAAGTTTAATTTTTGGCGTTATTGAAATAATGTTTGGCCGGCGACAGCCACGCACTACAAACAGAGATTAGTCGAGATGCTTTAAAGTTGGCCAGCGACAACCACGCATTGCGAGCAGAGATTAGTCGATGTATACAAAAACTGGCCCGAAAACTTTGTGGAAAATCCAAAAAAAAAAGAGTTAAATTATTATTTATTTACTTTGACTTCTTTCAAGCACCATTTAATTTCATTTTTTTTTTCACGTAAACTAATCTCTTGCGCTCGGTGCTCTATTTTCTCTCCTTGATTTTTACACAAGCCCAACAAATCTCAAAACCAACCCTTCGTAAACATATAGTAAGATAATGTGTCACCAATTCCTAGTTTTACAAGAAGCCACTGCAGCAAAAGTTTAACCAGAAAGGTCCCACTCAGTGGCGGACGGAAGGGGGACGGGAGGCCTGAGTCCCAAGATATTTCAAACTTTTATTAGTATTAATAAATTTTTTTATAAATATAATTATCGGCACTTTTTAAATAAAATTATGCATTTTTTATTTTGTTATAAATTTTTTTATCTCTAAAAATTATTTTAGAGTGTTAATTTTTTTTATGGAGTTTTAATTGTTATACCTATTATTATTTATATTATAAATATATAATAAATTTAAGTGCATGTAGAAGATGATTATCTTGCAAATTACATGATCATATGTATTGAGAAAGAAATTTCTCGATGCTTCAACATTGATACAATCATAGATTAATTTTGTGGGATGAAAAATTGTCGAGCGCAATTGTTTAGTTACTTTTGTACTTACTATAGATTCATGCGAAACATATGCTTTTTATACTACAAACATATATGCAAAGAATTTCTTAATTAAAATATATTTTTTTAAAACCTTTTATCATATTTTTTATGTTGTGTTTTAGCCTTCTGTATTTCAAATCTTGGATCGGCCACTGGTCCCACTGATGATGCCTTGATTTCACAAATACAGACTACAGTACCAAATCTTTAAATCCACAGCACTAAAAACAAAACCCAACTGTAATATGCATATGGAACGCAATCAGTCGTTTTCCCTACCGAAATATTGATAACTTGTGTAGATGTTGTGTACGATACTGGTTTGTGAAACAAAGAAGTAAAACAATGTATTTAGCTAGTATTGTAAATGAAAAATAATATTATTTGTTACATTTTTGATGCAAATCAATTTCATGCCAAAAATCAGTGCAGACCGTCGCATGATAGGTTATATATGATACCAACCAAACACAAACCCCACACAAAACAATTTATTTACAAGTGAGACGGATTATTTACATTAAAAATACTTTTTACCGAACAGAATTTTCAACGAGCCAAACGCAGCTAAAATGTGGGGTAAGAAAAACAAAAAGGGATTTGGAGTGTTTATGGGGATAGATGGCCATGCACCCCAGCAACCAAGCACAGTTCATGAGAAAGCCACATCCACAAGAAGCCCCACTGAGCCAAGTAACAATAACTCGCTCTCTCACATAACTAAGCAACTTCCTCTGTCTCTTAGGCTGCAGGGGAGGGCCCCACCTTTTGCTCACTCAATGTCCTCTTCTACAAGAGTAGAGTCCCATGTGATTAGCTAACCAGCTGGCCTTTTCTTTATGTACTTATTTTAACTCTTTAACAAGATTTTGAGTCTGGTACTGTCTACAAATATTAATATACTAACACATAAATAAACTGAATCAGATCAGTATATGCATACATACAAACTACGATATCATTAATAAACCATGTTCATATGAGCACCCAGTGTTTATACACAACAAGTAAGGTATCTAATAGCTAGCTGTAACTTACCATATTGGGATAGACCAGCCCACTTGTTCTTAACCAAACCATCGAAAAGCACACTGCCGATGATCTCAGCCGCACAAAGAAACTTGCGGCCATCAAATCGTAGACTCTATATGCATTATTATCAAAGATCCAGATGTTAAATGTCAACACAAAGATAGCAAAACTGTTTACACATGGACAACAAAATAGAAGTATAGGCAAAGTTGTAACTACTAGCAAGTATGCTGTGCACAAATAATTTATCACAATAGTGTTGTAAATATATATATATATATATATGTTAGTAATAACTTGAGATTTGCCTTTGCTCAAAGATAAGATATACAGAGATGAGCCGAGAAAATAGACATAACACAAAGGGGACCCTCATGGTTAATTTGTATATGAATAATAGAAAATGGTGCCTAACCGCAATACAAAGAGAAGAACACGAATGTGAGAGTGTCTGATTTGTGTATAGGGTGAGAATCAAAACCCATTGTCCAGTTGTTGAAATGTCAAACCCATACCCATGGATGGGACCCGTGTGGTTCGGTATGGTTGCACAGTTGCCTCATGGGGTACCCATGGGGACTGCCACCTTGCACATATCAGGATCCTTGTCAAAACTAGCAAAATCAAACAAACATAAGAGAGATTCTTTCGAGTGTTAACACATTTTTTTCCCACTTGGAAGGTTTGTTTCCTCTAAAATCATATAATTTCTTTTGGACACATTCAAGGCCAACAATCATTATCCAGAATCTGAAGGTCACATCGAATTAATTTGCTTAGGCTTATAATTAATCTATCAATCGGAGGCTGGGTTCTAAGTACAAAGAGGAAGAGCAATAATGTGAACTTAATAAGTATCCACTAAGCTCCAGGTGATCTTTATACTGCAAAGGAAAAGATAGGAGGGTCTTTACTTCCGAGGCTCAAGATTAATAGGCACTACCACCAGCCAAGTGAACAGGGAAACCTCAGAAATTTCTTCATCTTTTTAATGGGGAAAAAGGAAAGAAAGACAATCAAATCATTAGCCAGTAAATCAACCCCCCATATTAGGTCTTCCCCCAATCTGCTCCTATCTAGATGATATTTGACATTTTCAATACTAGGTAACAAGAGCCTGACATCACAATTTATAGATGCAATGTTGGGTGAAAATTGAGAGACATCACAATTTATAGATGCAATGTAGGGTGAAAATTGGGATACAACTTTGACACATTAGATTAACCAACGGATAAATTTGAGTTGGAGTGTTGGGAATTTTCAGAATTAAGACTGGACTAAAGCTGAATGGATCCCAACATGAGCAGAATAAGATCTAACATCATCTCCAATGGTCTGTCTATGAGGTGGATTGTCTATATACATTAGACATTCATAAAGTGGAAAAGCAAAATTTGGATTATATATCTATATAACCATGGATGTGGTATGGAGAAGTAACCATTTTCATGTTTTCTATGAATGCCTCTGAATCAAAGAGTCCCACCATACACAATGTATATATGACATGGTATGCTAAAATGAGGACTCCTCATTCTTTTTGTTTTCTTAAACTCATTTTTCAAATTTGTAAAATATATATATATATATATATGGAAAGAGGAAGCATCATAAACAAAAATGTTGGAGACATTTGTTTGGGAGGCTACTATGAATATAAAAAAAGTGGCAACTAGACCTATAGGCTTCCTAAAATTTCCTTCACACGAGGGATAGATAGGTGCCTTTGTGGCAGCATTACATCCCCAAAAGAATAAGTGCCAACTAGACCTAGAGACATCCCCAACTGGTTTCATGATTCCATCCTTAAGTTGGGCTCAAATCCACCCCCATCCCACCACCTTGGCAACACCTGATGCCCTCATTTGGGCTTTCATTCCCAATGATCATTTGACCTTCACTGCTGCATCTTCCTTCTATTCCCCACATACTGAATGTCAATGGTCCGAACCTTTATGGCAGATTACATCCCATCCACCCAGACTCTCTTCTCTTGGAGATTACTAAATAATAGACTGTCCCACTCATGATAATCTATCCTTAGCCTCTAGGCATGAAATTTGCCATGCAGCCTCTGAAAGCATAAGCATTTATTTAGTGAGTGCTCTTTCACAGCTCTAACAATGATCCAGAGATTCATTGAAGTGCGTTGGCTGCCTTCAGCACCAAATTGGATCAAACTCAATACTGATGGGCTTGCCAAAGAGAATCTGGGAAATGTTGCAGTGGGATGAGTATTCGGACATTTTAGGGTGTTCCAAGTAGATGCCTTTTGCTACAAAGTTGGTCGTCAGACAGCATTTTGTGCAGAAATGCTGGCAATGATACAAAGGCATACAGATTTCTTGGTCTAGGGGTTGGCACTGCCTCTTGGTGCAACTTGATTCTCTCAGTCTTGCATCGTCTTCTGAACCACAACTATGCTCCACCTTGGCCTCTAATAACTTGATGGAACAACAACTGCAAAGTTATGCTATCTCAGATACAATTTTTTGGTACACACATATTAAGAGAATGCAACATAAAAGTTGCAGATTTGCTCTCTAACATGGGTCTGCAACTGTTCCAATCCTCTGTGGAATGGTGCACCTCCCCTTGCTCCATAGTGGTCTCTGAAGAATCCCTAATTAGCAACTACAGATTCACCTAGGTGTGTTGCTGCTGCATTCAAGTGCTTCTTGCTGATGACATTTGTGGCTGCTGCCAAAAGAATTTTGGTCTCAGGACTGGTCCTGTTTCTTTGGGAATCGATCCTCTCAAGGTTAGGCTCAACCCTCCCCTATGCTAAAATTGTTATTTTTTGACAGTTTCTATGAATTGTATAGGTTTTTGCCTCTTTAGTAAAGCTTATATGCCTCTTTTATGTAGGAATGGGCTTTATTGTGTGGACTGTGGACTACCTCATTGATCTGATCCATTATGTAAGCGTAGTTTCATTTTGGTATCTTGTATACTTCACATGCCTTGGTGGAGGGGCTTTGTCTCTTCCAATACTTTTTTCACTTATAATAAACATCACTCTAATGCCAATGGCTTTGAGCTTTCTTTTAAAAAAAGGTAAAAAAATTTAGATTCTGATCTCAACATTTGCAAAAGGAGCTGTTAGCTAACCTTTTTTCTCTCTTCTTTTTTCTTAAAGGCATAAAGACGGATGTTTCTGAATGTTACCAAGCATAGGAGGAAATCCCCTTGTTTTCTCTGATTTACACAGCTGAGTCATTGAGCTGATTGCCCCTTGTCTTTTAACTTAGATTTGTGCGTTTATGTCTTTCAAATGAAATTTTCAGCTTCTGATAAATAAATAACAATGAGATGGCCACGTTATCTTGTACGACAAACTTTTCTCAACCTACAATAGCGAGTAAATACCTCCCGGAACCAAAGGCCTCAACATGCAGAATCAAAAAGATTTATGATCCAAGCAAGCAGACAATGTCCTCTGACAACAAAGCCCACAACTTCAAACCAACAATAATTAGCCTATGCTTAAAGTTAAGATAATTACATGGCTTATATAAGTTAACTGGTAGTCCAAAATCCAAATTATTAGGACAGAAATCACAAAAATAACACCAGCACTAGAGATTCACCACCCAAAAGGAAAGGTTGAGTTACACAACTCGATATTAAACAATCCAACATTTCATTTAAAACTAGCAAAAGTAGGCTTTGCTAGCTTAACTTATGATGTTATAAGTTGGCACCATGTAACAATGTTAACATCTTGCAGCCCACACTTTGGAAGCAAAGTTGTACAAAATACAAAACTTTTCAAATATAAATAGACTTAATGAAAACATTAATAAATTGCTAGAATCCTTTATGTATAGAAAGAAACTTCACGGTTAAATAAAAACAAGATTCATATATATAATCACCAACATTCTAAAATAAACAAAACCCACCTCAAAACTCCATCTCCTTCAAATCTGAAGCCTTTGGGTACCCATTATACTCCAATTTAACATTCAAAGTAGCACAAATAGCCCTAAATTTCAACCTTAAAGAATCCATAATATCACTCACGGACTCATTTTCCGGGTCGGAGATTGGGTACTTCATAACCAAATCATCCATTTGCTTAATACTTTTCTGAACCCTAGACGAAAAGCAGGTGGAATCTAATTGAATTGCAGAGTTCCATATATCGACGCAGCCTCTGTAAAACCCTAGTTCTTCCCCAATTTCGAAGCCTGATTTGAGACCCACTTCTCGTCCCTCGTCTTTGCCGGATGATAAGCCGTCGTTATAGCCTTCTTGGAAGCCTTCATTGAAGTGAGAATCTTCTAGATTGAGTGAAGAGTCGAATATGTCTTCGATTGAATTGGGTTTTAGAGAATCCATGGTTGATTTGTAGCAAGCAGACTTGTAGTTGTGTGTAGCTTTTTTTTTAAGGAGATGGGACTGGTATGAGCCTTAAAAATCTAGACTAACTATTAATCACACCGAGTAGGCGGCGTGGCGGCCGGAGTGAACTGTGGTGGTGAGCGGCGGGATGGTTATAGTGGTAAGATGATAGTGGTAGGAAGGTGTAGTAGTTTAAAGGTTAGACGATGATGATAGTGGAGATGAGAACTCCCCTTTTCTTGGGGCGGGGCTATTGCGACATCACATATCCGTTCATAATACTTTCTATATATTTAACTCGGTATATTTGAATTGAGTATATAATCATTTATTTAGTGTAATAGAACTAAGGGTAAAAAACACTAAACCTCCTTCAACTATTACTTTTTTGCATTAAACTCCCTCATCTTTTAAAAGTGACACTAAACCCTCTTAAACCATTAGATGTTATCACTTAACCCCCGAAATTACATAAATGCCCTTGTAAATAAATGTCTTTTTATAAATTAGGGGGTAAAGTGTTAAGTTGTGATAGTTCAAGGGGGTTTAATGCCACAAAGTGATAATTTAAGGTGGTTTAGTGTTTTTTACCCAACTTTGTACAAGGGCATTTATGTAATTTCGGGGGTTAAGTGATAACATCTAATAGTTTAAGGGAATTTAGTGTCACTTTTAAAAGATGGGGGGTTTAGTGCAAAAAAGTGATAGTTGAAAGGGGTTTAGTGTTTTTTACCCTAGAACTAAATTACTTATGAGAATAAAAAAAATACATTGACTCAATCTTATAGCACCAAATAATATACACATATTCAATTCTATTATATTAAATTAATGTACACATATTTGATCATATTGCATCAAATCAAAACAAACGTATTACGGAAAAATATGGTGAGCGGCAATTGCCGCACCTTTTTCTTGTTTGTGGCTGATTTGGGAAGGAAGTGAGGTGTAGATAGAGATGAGAGAGAATTAGAGAGACTGATTTTCGGTTCATTTCGGTTCGATTAAATTGAATCTTTTGAATATAATCAAAACTTTTGTCATCCCGCAAACCGGTTCGGTTATCCATTTTAACAGTTAATTATGTTCCGTTCTAATTTTTTTATTTAGTTCGGTTATTTTTGGTTTGCTTATTAATTTTTGGGTATAAAATGTTAGTCCTGGGTTGCTTAAGATTGAGGCATATGGTATTTGATGATTTTATGAGGTGTTAAAGGTTAGAGTCTTTTATATAATAATATGAGTAAAAGAATTAGACATGAAAAAGAATTTAAAAATAAGATGAATAAAATAATTACACATGAAAAATAAAAAATAAAAAAGCATTATAATTTGATTCACATAATTAGTCTAAATAAGAATGAGACCACATATTAGGTTCTATTTATACTTTAGATGTAGTGGGTTGATGTAATTTGTTGATTTTTAAGCCAGATTTTGATATATTATGTATTTGATATAGCAACTTATAGAATTATTATTTATTTCTGCCCGAGCAACAGGCCACAACTTGCTCTATTTTATTTTAAGATTTAAATCTAAGTCAAACCAATATATCCGGATTACTTCTAAAATTAATTTTCAATCTTATATATAATAGTATATAGTAATTAGTAAAAAAAACTTGGGCTTTTTAACTTACCCCCAAATTAGACATTCCCAGTACTTTACTACATAGCTATATTACGCTCTTCTTCTTCGAAAATCATTAACTCCTTCATTAATTTTTTTGGTGTACATGGCTATGTTGCGCTCGTCTTCTTCAACTATCATTAACTCTTTGAAAACCCTAATTGGGTAGTCAGGATCTCCCCCTGTTAAATCTCGCTCTTCTTCTTCAACTATCATTAACTCTTTGAAAACTCTAATTGGGTAGTTAGAATTTCTCCCGTTAAGTCCCTTAGCCAGCCGCACACTTGAGCTAGCTGCACAGTTACGTGATCTAACTACCTGGATTCTCTCTTAAAATGATTAACCCAAATTATAAATTAGGATGATTGAACCATATATATACCAAGGAACTTCTTACATGTGAGATATTTTGGATTATTGTAGTTTCACCTCAGGATGAGGACGAAGTTCTACCTAATCACTAGATCCGAGCAATCCTTTAATCGCTCAGATATTTTCAGCACTCTTAAATCTGAATTTTATTCTCTACATCTATATCTGAATCTGCCCTTTTTTCTATCTAGATTTAATCTTAATAAAGGGTTGAGAGAGAGAGATAGAGATTGAATAGTGAAAATGGGGTTTCGAATGTGCTTTGGATTAAAGAAAATTTTAGTACGTGAAAAAGCAGGGGATATGATCACGAGAGGAGCAATCAGCCAACAACACCAGATTTCAGCAAATGTTGTCTTCGTCTAGGACAACGGAGGTTTTGTTCTTCTCTCCGTCCTTTTATTATTCTGAACAAATATTAAAGATAGAAAGATTATGTTTAGAATGAGAAAGTAACAAATAAGAGCTAGGGTTTTTTCGGAAAAGATGAACAAGTGGTATTTTAGTTCTTTTGCGAAAAAATTGGTCGGAGTAAACATTCTCATAAGGTTGAAGAGGGTAAATCTAAGGAGTAGTAAAATAGAGGGAATGTCTAATTTAGTAATAAGAATAAGAAGTAACTAAAAAAGGGTTAAATTAACACGTGCTCTGAAGACATAATTAAATAGCTATATTTAGAAAGAATAGACTTTTGACATATATTAAATATGACACAATTTATTATATAAGAGTTCAGTTTTTATATTTTTGATATTTTTAATATGTGTTCTTAAGACGTATATTATTATTTTTCCTAAAAAAAAACTCTACTGGTAATTGGCAAACATTCGGCTATCCATCATCTATTGATGAAGCAGCCAAAAAGGTCTACTTCAGCAATCTAACAAAATTCAACTGATAATAATTCCTTTTCGCAATAAGTCATAGTTGTGACTTGACATGAAAATTCAAATTAAAAATACAATAGAGAATAATGTTATCACTAAAGTAATTATAGATATTATTAGAATAATACATAACTTTGAAAAGCAATAATATACTAATATGCCGTGTTCTAATTATAATTATTTTAGTAATAAGTTTAATCATATAGAAATTGATTTTTAAAGTAAAGTTGTGGTACTATACATTTGTGTTAGGTGTTCCTAGAAAATTGTAGTGCCTATCACAAACAATATTTTTCATTTTTTTTTAGCTCATTGCAGCCACCCTGAATCAGTTCACAAAGCTACTATTTATGCAACGTGAGTTATGCTTAAAAGTGGACGGAATTGGATTCATTTGTCCTCCAAACACCAACACCCTTCCCATACCCGTTCGCGACCTATTTCCCTTCTTGAAGATACTTTGAATTTGTGATTCGCCGCCTCACCGGACTTTCTAATTATATGGTATATAAGGATATTAAAAGAAAAACAATTATATACATTGTGTCAAAGGAAGAAAGTTTAGTTCTAAAAAAAATAAGTTAAATGTCAATTAAACAATTAAATATAATAATCTACTGAAACATGCCGTACAAATTTAATTTGAACCATACCATGAAAAATAACAATATAAAAATTTATTGCAAAGTTAAAATTACAATATTTTTAGAAGTCGGTAAAACATAGGCCCTTAACTAACAATTATATTATTCCATGAATTTTTTTATAAGAAATTGTTTCAAATAAAATCTACAGTATCTTTTAACATTTTTTATAAATAAATTATTAATACGAGTTTTAAGGCGAACGCTGGCCCAGTAAAATCTGGTCGGATTCTTTGTTTTTCGTGGAAGATTGATGAAGAGGCTTTAGGCGATAGTGGGAAAGTTAAATGTAGAGAGACAGAAAATGAGGAAAGGAATGCAGCAGCCCCCAACTGCACTTTCCAATCTTCTTCAGATTATTACGCCGAGATATTAGGCCTACTACAAAGAAACCTCCACCACAATGGAATTCACATGCAATTTTTTTGATTATCAGGATGTCCCCACGTGTCATCATCACACGGTTCTCGTTGCATTTCGTACTACTCCCCTTCACATGCCATGCTACTCTTTTTTTAACAAAAGAATAGACGTGAAATTAATTAATTAATAACTAAGCATCTTGTCCATGAGATTATTATCGGAATAATTTTAAAATTGACTAGATATTCTTAAAGTTAATTTTTTAAATTGGCAAAATAATGATTGACTAACGACAGTTAGACACTGCGAGTGAAGATTAGTTGAAGTGTGAGAAATCTAACCTAAACATTATGTGAGATAATCTTTAAACAAACGAAAAAAAAGGAGATTAATTAAAATTTTTTTGCAAAGATATGTATTTAATTATTTATTATTCTTTATTTACTTGATTGACGAATGTAAAATTTTTTTTAAAAAAATAAATGGGAAAAGTAATAATTAAAATAATTTATGATTTTATTACAGACTAATGCACTTTTCTATCTCATAACTTAAAATTAATATATTTATAATCACTCATTTTGAAAAATGTTACCTTACATATTCCCCTCTCTCTCTCTCAACAAAAAAGGAATTGAAGAAGATTAAAAGTTAAAAACGCAATCCCTTTTGTCAAATCTCTCTCTCTTTCAAGAAAATCTCTCTCTAATGATAATGAAGAGAAACTCCTCTCTTCCTTGTGATAAACCTCAAATTATTAAGAGAGAGAAATGTCTCAACTTTGTAAAATCAGTAGCTCCATTCTTGTTATGCTCATTTGGTGTCACCCTAATTTTCACTTTCTTCATCCTCTACCCACCAAATCCTTTCAAGTCCCCACCTAAACACCCCCTTAACCAAAACAACCTCCCCCTTCATTCTCAACATGGTACCATCTTCTTTTTCTTATATATATATATATACTTTCCTTCTCTTTTTCTCTACAAAAAATAATCTTGAAATTAAATGATTTTTTTTTTACTTTTCTTAATTATGTGCAGATGAAGAAGAGAAATGTGACTTGTTTAAGGGGCACTGGGTACCAGAATTAAATGGGTCATTATACACGAATTCGAGTTGCATAAGTATACCGGAGTCGAAGAATTGCTTGAAGAATGGTAGGAAGGATAGAGATTTTCTTAATTGGAGATGGAAGCCTAATGAATGTACACTTGAAAGGTTTGATCCAAAGATATTCTTCAGCATTGTTAGAGGCAAAAAAATGGCATTTATTGGTGACTCTGTTGCTCGAAATCACATGGAATCACTTCTCTGCCTCTTGTCTAAGGTCAGTTATAATTTCTTCCTTCTCTTTTTTTTTAAAGATAATTTTTAATTTAAGCGTAAATATAAGAACTCACGTACACAAGGAAAGAATACAAATTTAAAGTGAGCGAGTGAATTATCACAGTGTTAAAAGAGGACTAGAATTTTATGATATTGTTTGTTTTTATAATATATTGATAAATATTTGTGGTAAATGGTAAGGAGGAATATTGGTCAAATTTTGTGGCAAGTATATTATTATTGTTATTATTCTCTTTCCTTTTTTTGTGCTTTGCTTGCACAAGTCGGTGGTGTGATTCCATTACTTGCATTTGGAAACAAATATAGGGACGAAGTACTTTATTATGCGTATATAGTTAAGGTGAAGCTGGCGTTATTCTGCTCACTTCATTAATTTAAGAACTGTTGAAGATTTTGTCCCTTGTAATTTAAAAACAGAATGAAGCATAATTAAATAAAAACTTAAAAAAAAAAAGGAGGAAAGAAAGAAATAATTGAAAAAAAATGTGAGAATTCGGTTCACAGATAAAATCATGGGTGCCACACTACATATACACTTTCTTTATCAGATTAAGAATTCTTCTTGTTACTCGTATAATTTGTTAAATTAATAATTCCATTTCTAAATCAATGCAATATACCAAAATTAGTTATGTATTGGAAAGCACTAAAAAATAATTAAGCTCCATCAAACTAGTATAGAATCCTGTAAAAACTTATAAAAGGTTTTAAATATTTTAAGCAAGTAGATGACTTATACTTGGGGTGGGGATTCTTTGTTATTCGTGGTAAAACAAAAATATTTTGACCGTTTTTTGGGCAACATTCAATTAAGCTACGCCGGTGTAAAATTAAATTGTTTTACACCTCACTCATAACTTTTTTATCAAATTCTTAATTTATCATTTCGACCTTTTGGATTAGTTATTTTTGTTGTGTTTATCAAAGACGCAAAGTTTCACATTAATCAAATATTTGTAATCATTTAATTGGTACGCTTAGTTTTATTTAAATTTTACACAACTCATAATTTAATATATAACATGATTAATGTGAGGGGTTTCTACAAGTCCGATTAATTTAATTTTTTGCATGGATTTTTGATATATAATAATGATCTAATCTAACGGAAAGATTAATGAATTATAAAGTTGAGAAAAAGTTATTGACGGGTGTAACTTGAATCTTCCATTTTTTCTGGTGTATATATATATATTAAGCAAATTGAATGAGATTCTTTTCAATGAAAGAAACGATTTTAATTACCTATTAACGAGCAACACAAATTTTCAAAAGAAACTGGTAAACCGAGCAATTTATATGAAGATTAATTACTTTGAACAACAAAAGTTGACTTGTGGAACGCTGACGTTTCTTTGGTCAAAACTCATAACTTGGAAAGTAACAAACACCATCAAAGCTCTCCCTTTTCATGTTGGTCTTCTTAGTTATTTTGTTATCATGTTAATAAAAGAGGAAGCATAAAAGGTATCACCTCATAATTGCTTTTTGAACTTTCAAATATGAGAAACTAACTACCCTACTTTTAAATCTCCTATAATTGCTTTTTGAACTTTCAAATATGAGAAACTAATTCATCTACTTTTTAAAAAAATTGGCTTACCTATGGAGGTCTTCTGTGGGGATATATTTACATTATTCCCTAATTGAAGAGAGACATTTCAATGTCACAATTATTCATTAATTAGTTAAAATGTATTATAAAAAAGTACTTTATACAAATATGATCGTCTAATTAATATATTATTGTTACATTAGATATGTCAACTTTTTTCATTGTTATATATGGCTTAAAATCCCTTTGACAAATTTATGTTGTATGTTATTGTATTTTTAACTTCACGAATTTATGTCGTTCTATTCGACTATGCAACTTCAAGTATTTACGTGAATAGCTTTATTTACTATCATACATTAATAATAAGATAATTCATTTATCAAATGCAGGAGGAGATTCCAGTAAATGTCTACAAGGACACAGAAGACCGGTTTCGAACCTGGCACTTTCCTTTCCACGATTTCACCCTAATGATTCTATGGTCCAAATTCCTCGTCACCGGAGAGGAGAGACTCATCAATGGCTCAAACTCCGGCATTTTCGACCTACACCTTGACATGGTCGACAAAAAATGGGCTCAAAAGCTCCCTACAATCGACTATGCCATCATATCTGACGGTCACTGGTTCTTCAGAAAAATGTACCTATACCAAGAGGGTGCTCTAACAGGCTGCGTTTATTGCAACGAACCTAACCTAACTGACCGGGGCCTCAACTATGCCCTAAAGATGTCATTTCGAATTGCCCTAGCCCACATTAACGCATGTGAGGAATGTGATGGGATGGTCACCTTTTTAAGGACATTTTCGCCGGCTCATTTTGAGAATGGGAGTTGGGATGGTGGAGGGAGTTGTAATAGAACTAGCCCCGTACCCAAATTGGAGGAGGTCGAATCAAGTGGTTTCTGTTTGGATATTGGGAAAATTCAAGTTGAGGAGGTAGAAAGAGCAAGAAAAATACAAGAGAAACAGAGGGGGAAGAAGCGGTTTGAGGTTTTGGATGTGACTATGGCTATGTTAATGAGGGGTGATGGGCACCCTGGGGCTTATTGGGGGAATAAATGGATGAAGGGTTATAATGATTGTGTTCATTGGTGCTTGCCTGGTCCTATTGATGTGTGGAATGATTTTTTGATGGCAATGCTAATTAGGAAGAAGAGGTTAGGAAATTAGTTTATAGTGACATATACCATGCATGCATATATATATATATACTGAAAAATGTTTAGAACAGATGATCCGCTATAGAGATTGACTACATATACTATATTTTTCTTTTAAAATAATAAATATGTATTCTTATTTGAGATAGCTAACAGCCTAACATAGAAATGTTTCTTTTAGCTTACTTGAATCGTCATCCTAATGGAGTAATAATAATATATAACTACAATTTTCTTAAAGGTGTCTATATGCCTCCTTGATGAAAATATGATAAAAAGTTAAGAGCCGAAACATAGAGAAACATCTCAATATCACAACCAACTTAAAATTATACTCCATTCAATATGCCCCATTCGTCATAAATCAAGATTCAACAGTAACATTTTAGGAGTCACATTCGGAAATCAATGTTTCAAATATAATGGTAATTCACTAGTAAATATTAAAGTTTGCCTCAAGGCACGTGTTAAGATTTCCACAAATGCATAGAACAAGCAAGACATATGTTCTTTGAGAGTCCACAAACTTAGCTCAATAGTTACAAGCTTAGACACACACTACTACTTGTACAATAATAATAATAATGATTATTCCCCTTTGGGTCCAATGACATTTGCTCTCTTGGTGCGTTTAACATAAGGAATTGTCATTGTGTAAAGTATAACCCCAAAGTTCTTGAAAAGATACGGAGAGTGCCACCCTTATTTACACCACACCATATGAAAAAAATAAAATAAAAAGCATATACTAAAACTAAAGACACTAAGGGTCTGCACGATTCGGTTACAGTTAATTGAGAACTGTACAAACATTTTAGTTTTATACCTAATTTCAAACAAACCGAATTGAACTACCTAATCCACTAAAACAAACCAGGGTTGGTTCAATTTATGTTGGTTCGCCAAATTTGGAACGAATTGGTGTGCAAGTCCCGGTCATAAAGCGAGAAGCCCATGGTGGAGGCTTAAGGATATTCTGGAAGATTCTAGGGGAGGGTGGAAGAACCATGCTACGGAAAGTTCCAGAATACGTTGGAAGGTACAAGATAAATGGAGGGATAGAGAACCCCTTGAAAGCTTCCAGAATTTTAGATATTATGGATAGTTAAGGAATATTTTAAAACTGTATAGATTTATAAAGGAACCTTGTAATATCTTAGAACATTCTAGAGACTCAATATAAACCGTCGATTAGAATGCATCTCCACCATCCATTAAAGAAGTGGAATACTATAAATAGTTAGAACTAATTCATTTGTAATCATCCATGAGTTGTAAAGTATTTTTGAGTGTAATAACAAGCCTGGGCTTAAACTATAATTTTGGGCCATGGATTTATATAATTTTTTTTGAATTTCTTTTTAACTTTTTAATCTATTGGCTTTTTTTTTCTTGTTGAATATTTAATTGGCCTTTTCTTTTCATAAATATTTTGCTATTTTAGGGCTTTATTTTTTACCGGACTAATAAAAGTAGGTTTTTATTGATTTTGTACACCCAAAACCAATAACCAAACTGGCAGCTCCTTTGGTTGTCCAAATTTTCAACCAAACCGAACCTAAAATCCTAAAAACCTACCAAGTGTAACGAGAGGCCATCAGGAGAAAAATGATAAAAGTTGTCTCACTGATTGCAAAACCCTTGATTTTCTTCTCTGCCATAAGGCCCACTAACAAGTCCAGCTCCTCCACATTATCACCGTACACCTCTTTAAGCATATCACTAGTTTCTTTGTCATTTGATAGATCATCCCATTTCGTGATCGGAATCAATAAGAGTGCCCCTCTAGCAACTTTTCTCTCTCGATAAACTGTATCAACCATCAAATACATACTTTGTTATTTGCAATGGTGTACTCAGGAAATATGGTTAGTGGAGTAATTAAATTATGTATCGAAATATGATTAGTGAGATCATTAAATAATGTATCGCCAAATCTCACACTAATTGTAATGATTAAATTATCAATCGAAAATAATGAGAATGAGCAATAGTACTTGAACTAAAAAAGCATAATATAGTACTTGACCTAAAAAAGCATAATCTAATAACTGGTATAAATGAATTTCCTATCACTCATTACTTTCATGCAGGCTCTGATATTGAAGTGTATATTTGTGGTCAAAATGCATTTAAGATATAATTTTTTTTTAAAAAAAAAGTTGGCTGAATAGCATTTTTTATGAAAAATATTTTTGAGCCACACTTTTCATATATTTATATATATATATATATTTTAATTTGACATCAATACCAACTACTTTTTTTAAAATTTGAGTAATGTCAATTATATATACCAATTTAAATTTATCTAAAATTTATTCTATTTAATTGTTTATTCTAAGTTTTAAGTAGAGTCGTTGGACTCCGTATACTTGCACAAGGCCACGCCCACGATAACTAGTTTAAATCCTAATTAACTAGTTTACATTTTGCTGTATAGATAAATGAATTAGTTTTGAGTATAATTATTGGTAATTTATACTTACTTTCAAGGGCAGGTAGGTCAATATGATGAGAGGTCTATTTGTGCCATCGACATCTTGTGGAACGATGTCCCTGAGCCACACTGGATAATTCCAAAGTCCAAGGGCCCCACTTGATTGGTGGCCCATTGAAAACATCATCTCTTTGAATCCTATTTCTGATAAGGCCTTCTCTCCCTCAAGCCCAATCGAATTGAGCATGTCAACCCTATCATCATCATTTCAACATAAAAGATAGTAACAGGTTCAATTCAAATTAAGAGTTCAATTAATTTAATGTTTTTGAAAACTGTTCAATTAAAGAATTGAAAATAAAAAGTTAGGTGGTCATTTGGTTCAAGAATTTTTTTTTGTTCTTAGAATTTGAAATGGTAATTTCAAATAACAAATTAATTTGAGCCTTATCAATATATGATTCAACTTCTAAACATAAATTATAAGAGACTCGTAGTGTGAATTCACGAATTTAAAATTTTCAAAACAAACCAAAACTCGAAGTCTGTTTTTCTTTAAAAAAGAAAAAGAAAAAGAAAAGGAGAGGAAGATCTAAAGTCTCTTCTTTTTATTACAAATAACAAAGAAATCATCTTTGCATTTGATGAAATTCAAACAACTAATTTAACCCACTCATTTTTATTATAAATAACAAAAAAAGAAAAAAATTAAATTAAGAACTTTTATTTGAATTTTGCACACAAATTTGTTTCATTCCATGCAAAAACAGGCCGTCGTATGAGCTGTTGGCCCATGTCAACAGATTGCCCCAACAAGAACATAAATATAGTGTGCGGAGAGGGAGAATACTTTTGAATCAACGGTAGAGATTTGTTGGGTCCGGGTGCAGGGTTGAAATCCCTAAGGAGAAGATGATCAGGTAGAAGGGAGTTGTAGTGAACCTAGGGTCTACTCTAGGATTACTACTAATATTGGCTCGGGAAAGGTAGGTTTTCTTTCTCTGTGATCTACTACAGAGCCCACTGAATAAACTTTTTATTATATATCATCATAGCCTTTAAGGGCAGGCAAGCCACTACATATATAATGAAGGAAAAACTCTAAACAAAAAGCAAAACAAAAAGACAAAGAAAAGAGATCTTATCCTCCAGCTGTCCTATGACTCACCAAAACAAACAAAAATGATTCACTCCACTACCAACGGTCACAAGGACCAAATTACAATGACCTCTTGCTTTTAAAATACCAATTTACCCTTCCTCACTCGTGGGGTCACTACATTGCCATTCTCTTCAGAAAATCCTTGTCCTCAAGGATTGAATTGTGGAAATTGATGGGCAATAAATGATGAGTCTTCCCACGTTGCATCTTCAGGTGCACAGTTAGTCCATTGTATTAACATTTGGCCCACTGGTTTGTTTTGGCGCTTGATTAGCCTCCTGTCAATCACAGCCAGTGGCTCTACTCTGATTTGACCTTCTTCATCTGCATAAGGTAACTGTTGTTGAGGTACCTTTTTCTTGCTCACCTTCTTCTTTAATTGAGACACATGAAAAACCGGGTGTATCTTTGACTCAATGGGTAATAACAGTTTATAAGCTACCTTTCCTACCTTAGTAATGACTTGAAAAGGGCCATAGTACTTGGCAGCTAGCTTAAGGTTCCTTCGAATGGCTACAGAGCTTTGTCTATAGGGTTGTAGCCTTAAGTAAACCCAATCTCCCACTTCAAAATGCCTGTCAGACCGTCCCTTATCTGCCAAAGTTTTCATTCTTTCTTGAGCTAGTTCCAAGTTTTCTTTAACCAATTGAGACATGAGTTTTCTCTGTTGTAAGTAGTCTTCTACTGCAGCCACGTTGGAAGTGATGGGAAAGGAATAACTCTGTAGCGGAGGTTGATACCCATACAAAGCTTGAAAGGGAGTAAGCTTCATACGAGTGTGATAGTGAGTGTTTAACCAGAATTCTGCCATTGGCAGCCATTGATACCATGCCTTGGGTTTGTGGCTACTCATACATCTCAAGTAGGTTTCTAAACAAGCATTAATCCTCTCTGTTTGGCCGTCTGATTGAGGATGGTAAGCAGTGCTAATATGCAGCTCAGTACCCATTATTTTGAATAATTCTTACCAAAAGGTGCTCACAAAGATAGAGTCTCTATCCGAGACAATTGAATGTGGCAGACCATGCAACTTGTAAATGTGATCCATGAGTGCTCTTACAACCGTGTAAGCAGTGTAAGGATGACTTAGTCCAATGAAATGACTGTATTTAGTGAAACGATCCACCACCACAAATATGACTTCCTTCCCATCTGACTTTGGCAACCTGTCAATGAAATCCATGCTTATGTGCTGCCAAGCTTGTTCAGGAATGGGGAGAGGTTGTAGTAACCCTGCTGGTAAAGTGTTCTCTCCTTTGTTTCTTTGGCAGACATCACAGCCAACTACAAATCCTTTTACTGCTTTTTTCATACCCGGCCAATAGAAATGTGATTTTGCCTTGTGATAAGTGCCTTGAAAACCAGTGTGCCCATCTTCAGAGGAGGAATGAATCACCTCCAAAATCCGAGTTCTGCTTGAGTTACCTTCCCCCACGTATAACCTGTTTTTGTATCTTAATAAACCATTGGTATAGGAGTAGTGAGCCTTACTCTGTGGGTTTTGTTGAAGCTCAGAAATCAGTTCCACACATAAGGAGTCAGAAGCATAACTGTCTTGAACCTCTTGTAGCCACTGAGGTTTGATGATGGTGATTGCATTAAATGCTGCTTCTTGCTCATGCACTCTAGAGAGGGCATCTGCCACCCTATTGTCCGTTCCTCTTTTATATCTTATGATGTAATCATACCCCAAAAGTTTAGTAGACCACTTATGTTGTAACATTGTTGATAGCCTTTGGTCTACAAAGTACTTAATACTCTGCTGGTCCGTGAGTATAGTAAAGTGCCCTCCCAACAGGTAGTACTTCCAATGTTGGACAGCCATAATGATTGCTAACAATTCCTTCTCGTATGTGGAAAGCCCCAGATTTTTAGGCCCTAAAGCTCTACTGAAATAAGCTACTGGCCTGCTCTGTTGAATCAGCACCGCTCCCACTCCTGTTTTCGAAGCATCAGTTTCTAATGTGAAGGGCTTAGAAAAATCTGGCATAGCTAGGACAGGGGTATTGCTCATGGCCGCCTTCAATTCTTGAAAAGCTTGCTCTGCTTGAGGATTCCATTTGAAGTTTCCTTTTTTTAAGAGCTCCGTGAGAGGTTTAGCTATTATCCCATGCCCTCGTACAAACCTTCGATAATACCCTGTGAGTCCCAAAAATCCTCTCAAACTTTTAATGGTTGTAGGTGTAGGCCAGTTTCTCATACTCTCCACCTTATTCTTTTCTGCTGAAACTCCATTCCGGCTAATCATGTGCCCCAAGTATTCTAATTGTGGTTGAGCAAATACACACTTAGAGAGCTTAGCAAACAATTGATTCTGCCTCAGTAGTTCTAGCACCTTACTTAAGTGTTGGAGATGCATTGCCAAGGAGGAACTATAGATGAGAATGTCGTCAAAAAACACAAGCACAAACTGTCTAAGATAAGGTTCAAAGATCTGGTTCATGAGAGATTGAAAGGTGGCAGGAGCATTTGTGAGGCCAAAGGGCATCACCTTAAATTCGAAATGTCCCACATGTGTCCTAAAAGTAGTCTTGTACACATCAGTTTCATGCACCCTAACTTGGTGGTAACTCGACCTTAAATCAATTTTTGAAAATACACTAGCTCCATGCAACTCGTCCAATAATTTCTCAATCAAGGGTATTGGATATTTGTCCTTCACTGTCCCCTCATTTAGCTTCCTATAGTCAACGCAGAACCTCCATGTGCCATCTTTTTTTTTGACCAAAATAACTGGTGATGCAAAGGGGCTATGGCTAGGTTGAATTATTCCAGCACTAAGCATTTCTTGGATTAGCCTTTCAATTTCAGCTTTTTGGACAAAAGGATATCTGTATGGTCTTTGATTAGGTGGCTCGAAATTTGGCTTCAAGTTGATGTGATGATCTAAGAATCTGCGTGGAGGTAGGGTTGTAGGCTCATCAAATACATCTTGATAACCTAACAATAATTGACTGATGGCAGGTGAGGGTTCTTGGTTTTCAGTGGTGGCAGTGATAGCAAACAAGTGACCCACCAAACTTTGAGCCTTCTTTTTGCACAACTTCATTAGATTTTTCTCGAAAACTGCCTTTAGTAAGCTCGGTTCTGTGGTGCCTTGAAGGGTGATCTTCTTCCCTCCTTTCTTGAATGTCAACCTCAAGTGATGGAAATCAAAGAGTATAGGACTGAATTGCATCATCCAGTCAGTTCCAAGCACCATATCGCATCCACCAATTGACAAGACTTTAAGATCAGATTCGAAAGCTATACCTTGCATTGTCCACTTTAACTTTGGGCAAATAGCATCACTATGTAATTTATTTCCATCAGCCACAGTGACTGCCATTTTCTTTGTTTGGTACATCACCTCCCCACTTTGGTTGATAATAGCAGGATCTACAAAACTGTGGGTGCTGCCACTATCAATTAAAATAGTAAGAGGGATACCCTTCAATTTCCCTTGAATTCGAATGGTGTGAGGATTTGCATTTCCACACAAGGCATGGACTGAAATCTCCATTTCGCCCTCCCCCCTTCAAAAACAATCTCAGACTTATGAAATTCGTCCTCTTCTTCTCCTTGATCTTCAAGGGCTAACATAAACAGCTGTTGTTGCCTACACTTATGGCCAGGTTTGAAAATTTCATCACAGTTATAGCACAATCCCTTCTCTCTTCTTGCCCTCATTTTAGCATAAGATAATCTTTTAATGGGTGTTTGGCTGGTGTTTAAGGTGCTGGAGCTGGGTGTGGTGGCCGTTTTAGAGAGGGAGGTGGTATTAGGGGTGGATAGGGTAGATTTGGGAGTGGAATATGATTTTGAGGGTGGAGTGGTGTAAGAGGCAGGGTAATTGAAGGGTTTTTGAGGGGTTTTTGGTTTTCTTTGGTTAACTTCCAGCAGTCCTTCTTGCATTTTTGCCATATACACAGCTTGAATGAGGGTGGTAGGGGACAACATTTGCACCATCTTGGCAATTTCTTCCTTCAACCCACTAACAAAACTCTTAATGAAATAGTCCTCATCTAGAGTCCTATTTTTTGCCACCATAAAAGCCTTAAGTTCTTCAAAACTTTCATGGTACTCCTCAACTGAACCAGTTTGAGTTAGTTTATTAAATTCACCTATAATGTTATCATGGCCTCCTTCTTGAAATCTATTACAGACATCTACCACAAATTTGTTCCAGGTAACAAGAGCATTGCTCTCTTGATAATCATGGTACCATATATCAGCTCGTCCTTCCAAGTGAATGCTAACCATGTCAAGCTTTTGTTTATCATTCATGGGGTTGATGTTGAAATACTTGGTACATTTTTGAATCCACTGCCTAGGGTTGTTTCCATCAAATGAAGGGAAATTTTTTTTAGGGATTTTAGTACCATTACTAGAGCTATTGGTTGCCCAACTGTTCCTCTCTTCAGTTCTGATGGTCTGGCTATGGGTTCTTTCGTTTCCTAATCCAAATTCCTCCTGCCTCGAGCTTGATGCCGGTGCTGCTTCTCTTCCCCTATCCAATTTGTCATTTAAGGTTTTGAGTAGGTCCTCAAACCTCTTTTCCAGCCTTTGTTCAAAAGCCGTCTGAGAGTTCATATGCAAAGCAAACTGATCTTTCTGGGCAGCGATTTGTGTCTCTACAGCTCTTAATTGCTCTGCAAGTTCATTGAGTCTGGCATCATTTTTCTTGGCTAATTCTTCAGCACTTTTGAGTCTAGTATTGTCAGCCATGGGTTTGGATTTTTTGGGAAGTGTGTGGTTAAGCTAAAAGGAGTTTGTTGAAAGAGAAAATATGGAGGAAGAGCTCTGATACCAATTGTAGTGAACCTAGGGTCTACTCTAGGATTACTACTAATATTGGCTCGGGAAAGGTAGGTTTTCTTTCTCTGTGATCTACTACAGAGCCCACTGAATAAACTTTTTATTATATATCATCATAGCCTTTAAGGGCAGGCAAGCCACTACATATATAATGAAGGAAAAACCCTAAACAAAAAGCAAAACAAAAAGACAAAGAAAAGAGATCTTATCCTCCAGCTGTCCTACGACTCACCAAAACAAACAAAAATGATTCACTCCACTACCAACGGTCACAAGGACCAAATTACAATGACCTCTTGCTTTTAAAATACCAATTTACCCTTCCTCACTCGTGGGGTCACTACAGGAGTGCATCCTATAAACGCTGGTAAACCCCTCGGTCAACGAATATGGTACACCATGATTCTCCGGCTCCTTTAAACCCACAATCCCTCCCAAAATCACCCCTCCAATATGCCCAAATCTATCCTTAAATTTCTTCCCCAATAATCCGTACCTGATCAATTAGATTAACATAATCAAATTATATAAAAAAAAACATATGCTAAACAATCTAATTTTTATCTTTGAAAACAAACCAAAAACACATTAATGGTATTGTTTGATTAATTACCAATTGCGTTGCATTCCAGCAAATAATGTATTATTTTTTAGAAGCTCAACAATCCAATCAATTGTGTGTATCTTTGCAATTACAGCTAATGTCACTAGTGTTGCATAACGATACAATTGTTCGTCGTCTAATTCTGAATGTTACTTCTAAAAAATTATCAACCGGCCACTATTTTAAGAATCAAATATTCTAACAAAAACTTCATAATAAACTTTAATCAATTATAATATGGAGAACATTGAATTGTACTTTTACACAATAAATTAAAATGGTACCTTCAAGATTTCGCAAACTGAATTTTGTTCTTTAATAAAGAGGGCCTGCAATATAGAGACGCCAACCCAACTGTTGCGAATGTCACCGGAGATGGCAATTCCATTTTGGTCATGAAGAATAAGGCCATCTTCTGATATTTTAAGCTTCCCGTCCTTAAAAGTTCTTGCCTTTTGTGATACTTTCGTGTCACTCCCATATATTGCGCTTCCATCCCTTGGTAATTAGCAACATCACTCATATGAAAGATGAGCAAAAGGAAGACAAAAGAATAATGTGCGCGCATATAATTTACGGATAATATTAGGGAATTGTGATGCATGATAATAAAGATGAAAATATCTAGGCATACCACCAAGGTGTTCGAGTGTTCAAGTGACCACTTTGAATCCCATATGATAAACCTGCTCGAACCTCCTTTGTCTTATAAAACTTGAAAGATTTAAGGGGTCACTCACTTGCAACTTCTTTAGGTGCAATTAGCTCGATCTACTAAGATGAATTAATTACTAGTCTCCCATAATCAAATCTAGTTCATAATCATTTAATTAGATGAAGAATTATCAGAAATACATCAATATATAGTTTCATAATTAATTATATTTAATTAGCTGCTGAGTATCCTCTAAGTGATCTATCCTGTCATATATGTATCATAAATTGTATCCAAGAAGCTGCTAACATTTTGAATTGTTTTCCGTTGTCTATAAATTTTCGACGTGCCAAAAGCTTTGTTGCCACCACCATAGGATCTGGTCTCATTGCCTGCATTTTGTGATAATTTAATGAAAAAAATTGGAAAAAGGATAAATTTCAATAAATTTGTAACGGAAAACTATCATTAAAGACTTGAAACTAGTGAAAAGATTACAAGAAGGTACTTTTTTATGTGTTGGAGTAATGTAAGTTGAAGTTTTTTGTGAATGGTAGATATAGTTATAGAAACTTTTTTTTTCTTTCCGTAAAATTAATATGTTACGGTTGCGTTTAGAGCTCAGGATAATTTTACAGCTACTTTTTATTTGATGCACCATATAATTGATTACGATGTAACATGCTCTTATGTTATCTTAATTACTCCTTTTTATCTGCCGGCACTTTCATTGAGCGGATCGTCATATTTACCGTCTGCAGTCAAACAAATAACGACAGTATTGAATCTATCACCCACCGGAGTTGTACCAACGTTAAATATGTTGTATGTCTGGTGAAGTTGGCGACGAACTGCTAGGTAAATTAAGCCCATAAATACTGGTAATCAATGCCATATCCCCACCTTATCAATTGAGTGAATAATCTGCAGGTACTTAAATTCCATTGCATGTAAATAATGTAACAAAATAGTTTTTAGCTAAAAGCTGATCCCCCATGTATGCATAGAGGCAAGCTCTAAAGCAAACTGCCTACTTGAAAACTAGACCTTAGTGATAGATTTATCATATATTATACATAGAAGTACGAAAAACCATCACTAAAAGTTTGATCAACGAACATACGATAAACTTTACATAGATAATATATACGTAAAATATATTATAGATAGAACTACAAGAAATAAAATTCTATTGGTGAAGGTTTCATGAAAGTCTGTGCATGTGTATGAAAATGTGCAGTGCTACTGCACCCATGATGGTACTTTATGGTAGGCATGTTTTTTCGTATTTCTATGAAGATGTTAATGAACAGATGATCCAACATGCACTAGTAAATTATTATATGTGTTCAAAATAGTTTTAAAATGTATCCCGAAAATAAAATAAATAGTCCTTGAATTTTCAGATGATATTAATATTACTACTGGATAGTTTGTTCTTTCAAATTAATGCATAAAAACTCCATTAATTTGACAATTCAAAATTTAAATAACATGGGCGTGTTGGAACATGTTCTTTTAAAAATTAATAAGATTCTATTCTAATCCTTTGCTAGATCAGAGTTCTTTTAAAAAGAAAATGCAAAATAATCTAATTTAATCATGTTTCTAATTATTAGAAGTGTTGAAAATACACATTATTCACTTGAAAATGGTGAAAATAAATTAATAGAAACCATCCAAATTAATGCCCACTGAGATTTTATTATAACAATATCTAAAATAATATTCATTGTGATTCTATTTAAAAAGTCATACATTGTTACCAACACATTAATTTTAACATGAGATTTTAGGATCTGACTCTTGTTAAAAAAATAATAATTTTGGATGTGTTTCACTAACTTCTTTTTTAAAGTTTGTGGTCCTTCAGTATGACATCTACCTCTAGCAAGATCACCATACAGTACTTGAATATTTATGATTTATCGATTCAATGGTCATAAGTAAAGTACATGTGATTGTAAAATATTGATCACAAGTGCGGTCCTTGTGATTCCTCACTAGAAGTATATTGCAAAAAATGGAGCCGAAAGTTTTAAAAAATAAAATAAAATAAATAACTGTATTCTAAAAATGTTCGAGAATAGGACTGAATCCTAATATTTTTCTTTCAACTTAATAAATCGTTACAAGTAACAATTGCTGTAGTCATACGATATGATTAATTAATTATAAAATTAACTCTTAATTTAAAACACATACCATATGATTTTGAATGAAATTTTCTTTCTCTAACACTTCTCTCTCAAAAAGTACTTCCCAATTCATTGATATGTACATGTATAGAATTGTACATGTACATAATTGGTATCTCCATGTTCAAAATTGGTACACGATCAGATCTATAGATAAAATCTAAAATCTCACCAAAAAATGGGGAAAAAAATAGAGAACTTTGAGTTACTATTTAAAATGATTTTTTTTAGGATAATTACATAATTAAATTAACAGCAGATGACCAGTGTAATTATTTCAGGATTAGGTGGTGAGGAAGCATAAAATGTTAGCAAAGTAGATTGGGCCGGCCCAGCATGTTGGAGGCCCAAACGTTGAGTCCAACTCGGTGGCCTAGCAATGCAAGAGTTAAGGAGAATAAATTGAACACTGACGTCAGCACCGTGTCGAGGACGATGGGAACTCGGCCGACCTCACTAAGGAATGTACCATGTGACCAACACACAAAAAGGTACAAAGAACGTGTGGGAGTGTATTACATAATCGTGCGGACCGGACCACTACCAAATCATGCAGTATTACCAACTCACACTGGCAAATCATACTATAACGTTACCAAATAGCAATGGACACTACTGAACTGTCATACCTGTAAAGTGTAAAATGCTACAAGGTAACTCATGTTTTACCTTTTGTTGTCTTTTTGTTAGTTGCCATGATGGAGCATTGCAACCCTAATTCTATGGATATAAATAGAAAGGGATAGCTTATAAAGGAAGAATAGATCCGAAATTCTAAAAAAAGAGGAGAGAGAGAGGGAGGGAGGGAGAGAGAGAGAAAAGCTAGTAGCTTGTCTTTTTGTTCTTAGACGTGAAAATCATGGAGGGAACATACCTAAAAGCCAAAATACGATTGTCCTTTCTCTTTTATTGCTAACGGATAATGAAGAACTTCATCCCGTAGGCCCGGCAAAAATTTTCGCCACCCTCAGGTGGTTGCATAGTGTATCTGGTGGATTACATTTTTTGGTGTTGACAGTACACTATTTTTAGGTGCCATTAGGTTTTTCTCAGTGGTAGTTGAAAATGGTGGAGAGAAATGGTTGGTGTGTAAAATGAAATATGTCAATTAGGCTTTTCACAATACATCATTTAAATGTTTAGGTGGGCTTTTATATTATATAATTTACAAAAGAACTTCTGTCAGTGTTATAAATATTGGCCGGTCTTCTGTCATTTTTGTAAGGGTGATTTAAAATGCACCTATTAAATTATGTTTATCACTTCTATTTGAAAGAACTTACTTCTCGCGCCACTTGTTTTCATAAAAACCTTTCAACTCATCCCTTAAGTAGGGTGAGTTTATTGAAACATGTATGATTATATACAAAGAAAGTCAAGAGCAGGCCCAAACCTAAGAAAGTCAGCCCAGAAAAAGGGGTTGAGCCACAACAAGTAAACACAGACGCAACAATTGGCCGAGCATAATATTCCAGCCGAACATAGTAGCCAGGCCGACGATAATGAAGATGCTAAGATAGGCATACCAACCAATAAAAGAAAGACACATGTGCTCAAGAACATATTCAGTACTCGCTGCCGAAATGGGCACATGGCCGAATGATAATGAGACACCTGTAAAGTACAAAGTTAGTTATGGATAAGAACACACTTCCCACATGAAAAGTGCTAGATTGATGAGCAAGTTATACCCTTTATAGTTATGTTACTCTTAACCTAATAGCATTGTAACCCTTATTCTATACGTATAAATAGAAAGGGATAGCTCAAAGAGAAAGGTTTAGCTTTTAATAGAGATACACTCACTCCCACACATAGACATTATCCTTGAGAATAACCACAACTGTTGTAAATACCAGTGAAAGGCCGTTAGAGCCAAGCAAAGAATACAGTCACACACCAAGGAAGGACATACTACCGAACTGCGTATAAAAGCCACCAGAGGAACCTGCCCCACAACTATAAATCCAGTCTCTCTTACTTGTAGAATTATTGTTCATTCACCACCTTTGCAATCTAATTACCGATTTCACCGTTTTTGGGCTGATTTCGTCATATTCAATCTCATTTTGGGCTTGGTCAGATTTCTACTACCCACAATATAGCTTGCAGAATTTTTTCATTAATTGCTTATATGTGCATTCTTTTATTATTCAAGTTGTTGCTGTAGAAAAAAATCCTTGTTGGTGTACTTCAAAAATTAAATCTTTTTTAAACATCATTAGGATTATACAAATCAATATATAATGTTTGAATTGAGAATTTTCTTGAGCATTATCTACATATCGTCACCAGAAGCATTTTAAAAAGGAAAAAAAATCACATTTGTTGCTAAAACAATCACCATTAATTAATTAAGGTTAAATTGATGTACCCAAAAGAGTATAAATTTCAAGCTGAATGTTTACCGGAAATGGACACGAGTACAAAAGTTGATCTGAGCCTATATATATAAATATAAGAGAATGATAATTTATGCTTTAAAAATATACGTTAAGTATACAATGAATAAAATACCGTCAATTTCGCCCACATCTTCTTACAGTTTTTCCCCATATTATGACATAGAAACCAAATGATATTATTACCGCTCTAACATATGAAGATTAAAAAATTTATTGACAGAAAAATAAGAGTCGCGTTTTCTTTTTTAAATGTTATAACCTAAGAGTCACTTTTCGTTTTTGTATAGTTAATTATGAACCAAATCTAAATAAATGTTGATTAGGTTGCGATAAATGTTTTGTTTAAATGGTTGAAACTCAAAATGCAATAGTTAAAGTTTTTTGTAAATAAATGTATCTATATATAAATACCTTCCAATAAAAAGATATCATCAAGAAAGATGACACCCATGATTATGTGTGTATATATATATGAAAACAAAAATCAAACAATCAATTATTAAATTAAAATAATATCTTATTTATTCGACGCTAAAGTGTATCTCGTAAGCATACTACGTATACTCTGACGTGGAGATATGTGGGCTTACATGTCGCTAGCATAAGTGAAATGGCACATCGTGATTGGGGACGGTACTAAAAAATTTAGAGTGGAATCGATCGGTAAACCAAACCGATCCACCATCACCTAGCACAGAACTGAAAGTAATTGATGGGAATAATTTTCTCCAACTTCGATTGGTTTAAGTTAGTTCTATCGACATTTCGGTATTCCACAAGTCGGTCGGTACTATTCGGTTATAAACATCACTGGGCAAGGAAAAATTGAAACAAATCACCTATCACCAAAAAAATCAAACAGCACTAGGCAGTGCACTGCGAAATTTCAAACCCAAACAACCAAACAAATCAAATTGATGTAACCCAAACAATATGTCAATAACATATCAAAACAATTTAACCCAAACAAATCCAAAACAATATAACCCAAACAAATTCAAAGTCTTCAAACAAACAACTCAAACCCAAAGAAATCAAAGTTTTCATTCTTCTCACACAAGCACAAAATAAATAAATAAAAGATTAAGAAGAGGATGGGGCAGTGGGTAGTTGGCACGGCAGTGGCTGCGCATTGGTGGAACTTAGAAGGCATTAGCTGAGCACAAAATAAGAAATTTGAACAAGTTACAAATCTGAGCACAAAAGAAGAATAAAAGCATCAAAACTTCAAAAGTAGGAAGAAACAAACAATATCTCATTTTCCTAAATTTTTACGTTATGGCCAAGGTCGAGGCATAGTTTGTGTTTACACTTTAGTGACTTGGTATTGGACCTACATAAGAAAACAAAGGATATGTAGACAAATAGCAATTGCCAATTAATACATTACAATTTACAACTAAAGTCTAAAATATAAGAAGAAGAAGCATAAATGTTTAGAAATAAAGTAAAAAAGCATTTACGTGCTTCAAATTCTTCTAGCTAGTTCCTTGTAAAATTCGAGGTCATCATCCGTTGGCTCTTTGTAGAAATTGAAGTCATCTGCCATAAGCCAATCATTTGTATATACTAATGCCTCAACCATTTTTGGTGCCAAAAAAGCTCTAAAAGGATCTACAATCCTACCTCAAAGGTTAAAATCAATTTCACTGGCAACCGTTGAACTTGGAATTGTAAAAATATCATGGGCAATTATAGAAAGGATTGGATATTTTGATTGGTTCACTTTCCACCACAACAAAAGATCAAAATTGGATGTGTTGATTGTTTCAAAAGGATCGGCAAGGTATTTGTCGACTTCATTAAAAATCTCTAACAATTGTTCTGCCATCCTATCTTTTGCAAGTTCCTTTATCATTAAATCTAGTGTTGAATTCCCACTCACCCTTGCTTGATTAATTTTAACTCTACCATCACCTCTTTCACCAACAACAATCATAGAAGTACTAGTAGAATTTGAATACACCTTATACAAGTCATATATATACATACATCTTCACCCGATTACATGCATGTTCAATTTTTTCAACACTTGCATTCAACAATTTATAACAAGTCTTAATCATTTGGAATTTAAATCTAGGATCTAGTACATTGGCAACTTATATAATATTGTTAATTCCTTCAAAACTCCCCCAACTCCCTTAATAATTGTCAAACTTACTTTTCATTGAACAAGCCACCATTTGCAAAACCAGATCACCATCATTATACATTTTATTCTCAATCACAACTTGCACGGAAACTATTTCAATAAAAATTAAATTGGATGTGGGAGTCTTTGTTGCACTAAATTTTAAAGTAGTTTAATAAAAAGGACCAAGAAAATGTGCAAATACAATAGCATTATCCCAATTCATGTTGTTAGGAGGCCCCACTCTATTTGTACCCCTTACCCTATCATTAAAGTAACTACCAAATGGTGCATTTTCCTCTGCCATTAGAGTGAATATCACCCTATATTTTAAAGCCCCTTCAAGCAATTTATAACTGGCATTCCACCTCATAGACATATCCAACGGCACATTAATCTTCCTATTTTTCTGCAACAACACACAAAAGTCCCTAAACTTGTCAAGCCTAACTGCAGTGGAATGAATGTACTTGACACAATTTCTAATAGCCTAAATGGAGTCATTAAGCTCATTCATTTCATCACCCACAAAGAGGTTAAGGATATGACATCCACACCTCATATGCATGTACTTTCCCTCAAATAATAAAGTGTTTCAAGTCTGAAATCTCTTTTTTCATATACTCAACGGCTTCGTCATTAGCCGAAGCATTGTCGACAGTAATGCTAAATGCCTTATCAATCCCCCACCTAGTCAAGCAAACCTCTAAAGTCTTTCCTATCTCATCATCCTTATGACTAATGATTTTGGTAAAATTTATTATTTTTTATGCAACTTCTATTCAGTGTCCAATAAATTGCACGTGCTCACCATATAACTAATGTTTTGAATTGAGGTCCAAGTATTGATTTTGACACTAACTCTCTTCCCATGAATCATATTCAATAATTTTTCCTTCTCATCTTTAAACAAGTCCCACACCCCCAGCCACTTTCTTCCTATTAAGTAATGTGTACCTAGGTTGAAGCTCACAGAGAAACTCTTTAAATCACTTCTTTTTGACTAAAAGCATGATATCCCATATTTTCACCAATTGTGTCACTACTCAACATTGTTTGACCAGGAGGAAATTTATTGTAAAGTAGACAAGTTTTACATTTCATTGCTAGGCGCGTCTTTATTCCCATCATCCCATTAATCTTAGGATATGTAGGCACCTCTTCTTGGCAATGATCACAAAACGCAATATATTTTACCACCCTGTTTACCACTCTTTCAACTTTCTTACAATGTTTCCAAATAATTGATTTTCCTTTTTTTTCCTTCCTTATTATATTTTCTACATTTCCCCCTCATCATTATCATCTACTACAGATTGTGGTGTGGGTGTGTTTTAAGATGGAGGTTGAGGAGGTTCAGAGTATTGAGAAGGCAAAGAGGCAATATCTGAGGCATTAACATTCGTATAGGATTGGCTAAAACTAGACTCCATTATGTGTGTAACTGAAAATTATTAATGCAACCCACAAATTAAAACTAGCTAACAAAAACATATCTGCAAATTAAGTCAATCACTATATTCTAAATAAGGACAACTAAATTATACAAATATACAATCAATCAATCACTATATTTTAATTAAGGAACAATTAAACTAATCCATACTGAAGGCAGGAAAACTAAACTAATCCATACTGAAGGCAGGAAAACTAAACTAATATATGTAACTCCTTAATTTGTAGGAAACAATTTTAATGCCAACACATGTTTCAAATTTAAATGTGGGCAATTTCCTTGATTTATTCCTTTAAGTTATGTGGATGTTTGCATAATTTAAGCTAGATAGAGATGAAGTATTCACTTTACAGTTTGAGATATTAATTAACTGTTTGGCCGTTTACGTTCTTGTTCTTGCATAGCATGCATGGACTTCATAAATTTGAACAAGTTACAAATTAATGACCATACATACAATGATACAAATCTAAAATCTGAACAACTCTTAACAAGTTATATACAAAAATAAAAAATTATACAAATCTACATAAAAATCTGAAAAGTTATAAACCAAATAAGTTATACACATAACATACCTAGGGAGAGTACTGTGAATAGGAGATGGAGAGTGCTTAGAGATGATCGTAGGTGAAAGAAATAGAGATAACTCACAGACGAATGTATATTGGGGATTTGGAAAGGCTCAGTTACGACCGTACGAGAAAAAAATGGGGATAGCTTATAGATGAATGGAGATTGAGGATTTGGAGGGGAAGAGAGCAACTGAGGTGATATCTGACTATTTGAGGAGATAGAAGAGAAGTGAGAAATAAGGCCCTAGGTTTTTCAGTTTTTCCCCGCTTTTTTTTCAGTGAGAAAGATAAATAATAATGGGTTGTTTTTACTTTTTGTTTCTTTGATGTGTTCTTTAGTTTCTTTATTTTTTTTGAGAAAGTTGGATTTTTTATATTTATCCCGCCTTTGACATCAACTTAGGTACGGTCCGTTGTAAAAATCGTCTAACATTTCCAGTTCACTGCTATGTTGGTTTTATGTGTCCAATCGGTCGATCGATTTTTGTGGTCGATCGATTTTTGCAGTAATTTTTCCCAACCCTACCAAAAATACTTAACATTTTTAGAATATCTCCAATAGTAGTGTAAAAATTAACTTGTAAATCATATGTGTTAACCCATTTTTACAAAAAACTTGAATATTAAAAAAATATATGCTCTAATGGTAGTATTGTAATGTCTTATGTAAATTTTAAAATAACCAATAAGATTCCAACACGTGTTAATTATTAATTTAAGCAATTTATTATTATTTTTCCTTGAATTTTTTATAAATAATTCTATAGTTACAATCGAACTTGTTTCGTAGGTATTGATGAGCATATTTAAAATATATATAGTTTTTATTAAGATCCATTTTTACATTTGAAGTTAGTATATTTTTAAATTTTATTTAAAAAACAAAGAGAGAGAAAAATGACGTGGCATTGTAAATTGAGAGTGTATTTTATACAAACTTGTATTTTAAAAAACTGTTGGAAAAAAAATTACAAGCCATGTAATACACAAAACAAAAATATAAAAGACTATTGGAGATGCTATTACATATCCTGTATATAATGGCAACCAATCCAATATTAGGTTTAATTTTCCAAGCACTCGATTTTGGCTGTGTCACTAAACATATATAGGCGTAGATATGATATGATGGCATAATTTAGGTGATAGAAAAAGACCACTATCAATTATGCTGGGTATTCCTTCAAAATTTTGGCTTTCAAAATATTAAACGATACAATTCTCACATTTTTTATATATTTAAAGTTTTTATTTGCTCATATTTTTTTTAAATTATGTAGACATTTCCTCGGTTCTTTATTTTAGTGTCATTAATTTTGAGGATTAAATATATGAACATTTTTTTGATGAAATTTCATAAAACAATTACCACATAATAATAAGTAAATCATTTTTATTAAATATCACTAATAAATTAAATTTAGAATTAAATAAGATTTGAATAAAAAATTTAAAGGCTCTAAATATGAGGGAACCCAAATATAGTGTTACTGGGCAATCTTTATGATTTGGGCCCAAAGGGCTAGAAACCATCTGGACTCCACATGAAATAAAAAGCCTAGACCATGTGAAGATAAAAGGGATTGTCGCCGAGTAGATCAAGGTTGCCGAGTATAATTTTGATTAATAGAGTTTTATGGCATCATCAAACTGCCAATATGGGCGTAATGCGGTCATCATGCCAAGATGGTCATCTCTGGCATTAATAATTAGATGCCTGTAAATTGTATTATTTTGGGACACCTACAAAGAATATCCTCAGAGTGGTGCCCAAGTTTTGCCCTTTATATTCATTTTAATGTTTACCATAATAGAGCATTACAACCATAATTCTATAGTTACAAATAGAAAAAAGGAAGGCTCATTACAAGGGGATGATGTCCTGAATTTGAGGCAACTAGTAATAGAGAGAGAAATATAGAGAGCTAGTAGCTTGTTTATTTTTCAATTGTTATTAAGCTAATAAAACAAACACACACACACATAAAAGGAAGATGTATTGCTAGAAGGATATGAAAATCCCTGAGGGAACCTACTTATAACAAAAATCTAGTGTTTATCATCTAGTTGATTCATTCTCAAATTGATTTTGCTAAGAACTCCTTATTGTGCACCGGATCCAAATTTTTGGTCAACTACAAAAGGCAAGCTATATTAAAATTTTGGTTAAACCCACATTTTAATTTTTTGAGAAAGTTTTGTAGAGATAATATATTTCATATAGAGATCGTCTCATTTATGTTTTATTAAAATTATTTTTTTATTAATTAAAGGACCAACCTCTTTAAAGAGGAATGGTATATTTATACACTTATACGTATAGTAAAAAAGATTTACATAAGTCAATCAATAACTTTGTTCCCAACTTCATAATTCATCAATCCAGTGGTTGAATTAGATAATATGATGCATAAAAAATGCATGCAAAAATTAAATTAATATGAGATGCAAAAAAAGTACTGAAGATAAAAAAAAGCGGCAAAGAAAAGGGGGCTGTGATGGATATCGACAATGGTTAATTAATCGGTAATTTCACACTTTGATTGGTCTTATTCAAGGTTTGTTCTTTCTCTCTCATCTTCTCTGAATAAATTGACGCATATCCTCCTTTTATAGAACCCTAGATGCTCGATCTGGATAGTTGATTCCAGATTTGGCTAATGGAAGATAAAAGGATTTGAAGGAGAATGCTTGAGCAGAAAATAAACCAAATTGGTTAGAAAATGATTTAAAGGCGATCGATTATGCTATTGTGGAGAATGATCAACAATTCCTTCATTTTAATGGTACAATTGTTCATAGCAAATAGGCGATCTGTAAGAATTCGGTTAATGTGGTAGCTCCAAATATGGACCGCACTTTAGGGGCGGATTTAAAGTTTATTAAGCATGTTATTGAAGAGCGAAATAAGATTGTGATGGTCTGTGATGATGAAAAGGAGAGTGAGACAGGGAGATGAAAGAAAGCTTTAATTGTGTATCATTCCATGTGATGAAACAATTTGTTGAACGAATTTGGAGTATATTTGGTGAAATCAAAATTTACTTGTTGAAGACTAGGGTATATATAATGGAGGCTAGGCTGTGGACCTTTGGTAACAAACATATTAGTATTAAACAATGGAGTGAGGATACGAATCTTGACGGGAGGATTTGCATGCCATCCAATTTAGATTAGATTTTTTAATCTAAAGCTTCATTTACAATTATCTTAGGTCCTGAGCAAACTGGCACTACACCAAAATGATGAAATAGTCACTACAAACTGTGGAGGAATAGTCATGGTTCAGAGCCGTGATTGTTTGGTCACGGTTTTAGACCGTGAACATAGATTTCTCACATTTTTTTAGATCCAATAACAAAGTCATGAAAATTTTTTAGATTCACGGTTGTAAACCCGGACAAAAATTAGAGAATGTGGGTCATGGTTCAAGACAGAGAAGCTAGGACAGGACCCATAATTTTAATTATATCATGTTTTTAGATCCCTAATTTTCACAAGCCAAGCTCTGTCTCACTCTATACACTTCTTCTCTCTACAAAGTTTTTCCCTTACTTATATACTAAGGTTTGTAAAAGTCAACTCTCACTCAATCTCAAACTGAAATTTCGCATAATTTCTTTCTCATTTTCTCTAAGTATTCCCTATAGCTTCTCACCTAGGGTTTGCAAGATCTATTTTTATTGTATCATGTTATCTCAGTGTCTAGTTCTACTCCACAAAATACCAAAAAAAATGTATATAAGAGAAATCTCAGTTATTCACGTTTGCATGTTCGCACAATCATCTCCTATGCTTTTTAGTAACAATTACTTTGCAAAGTATTCCCCATTTTCTCCTTCAAATTTCTTAAGAAAAGTTTGTAATCCAGGTACAAATCTTCACCTCTCATTCAATTTAGCCTGTATTATTTAATGTGTGTTTTTCTACTAGCACAAATACCAACTGCATTATCTAACTTTTTGTTTCATTTTTTTATATGTATTTGTAACCCTCACTGTAACATGGATATTCATGTTTTTTTTATCTATTTTTGTTATAACATAAATATTCATCAGATTAGTACCTAATAATATACACGTGATTTTTTTTCTTTTCCACCTTTAGATTTATTATTGAACAGAAATAGAATAACTCAAAGATATTAAGTTTATCATAATCCACCATACATGAGCATTATAATAATGTCCATAAGGTGTGGATGTTTTGATCTATTTATAGATGTGTATGTATATATATTTTGAGATGGACCTGTATTTATATTTTTAATACTATTTATATTTTTAATACATTGTTCTTGAATTTTGTATTGAAATTCTTAAATGCACTTTTTATACATAGCAGAATATACTGTATATACTGGCGAAACATAGAACGTTGCTAATCAGCCGATCGGAGTAGTGATGATGAATACGCATTTATTCAAAACTTATTTATCAGTTTTAGGTTCGAAAAATGATATTAGGCCTCTCCCAGTTGGATTTTATTTGTAAGGCTAGCTCGTTGGCTTATGTTAGATATCAAAAATGACACTATGACCCAAGTTTTTGGAAATGATAACAGAGGTCGAACTCGAGGTGTGGGTGGCTCAGTTTCTAAACCCAAGATCAAAGTGACTTGTCTCGTGGTGTCGGAGCTTCAACATGTAAAGAATGATGTGAAGGATAACAATAAAAAGATGGACACCATCATCAGTCTTTTACAGGACCAAAACAGTAAAAAATCGAGCTGTCCATCGGTGGGAACATGTCAAAGTGTCGCTCCACAAACATCTTCATCATCACATGTCCTTCCTCTTATAAGGGAAATGGAGTTTGCTCCTAAAAGTGTCGTGCAAAGTTGTCTAGCAGTAGTAAGGGGTTTTACCATATAAGAGATTTAAATAATAAAAAAAACATTGCAATAGGGAAGGTTGAAGAGGTAGCTCCTGAAACTATTGTGCATGGTCGTTGAATGAAAGCAGGTGAAGTTAAACTGAGTGTTCAAGCTCTATATCAAAGAATGAGTGGTGAGCTGTTGCATGAACCGAATGACTTTGGCACTAGTTTGTCCGAGGTTGTGGGTGGTTATATTGTGTGGTCATCTGATTTATTAAAGGAGCTTATGTAGTTCAATTATCATCCTACTTGTAAACTAACTTTTTTTTGAAAGATGTCTAGAAATATTTATTATCTAGGTATTATGTAAACATGTTAACCATGAATAAGTTATTACCTAGGTATTATGTAAACTTGTTAACCATTAATAAGTTATTATCTAGGTATTATGTAGACATATTAACTATGGAGAAGTTATTATCTAGGTATTATGGATATTGGTTTGTTTGTAGTTTATTTTTGCATTGTTGTACTATTATTATAGGTTAAAAAAATGGATAAATAAAACATAATGGTATATCTTTCTCAGGTCTTAATATTGGTCACAGTTTATAACCTTGACTAAAATCGTAGACATAAAATAACATAATACTCGTAGACTAAATGGGTCACAGATTACATCTGTGTCCATATTGTGGAAATTCAAGAATATTGGGACATGGTTTAGAGCTATGACCATATGAGAGAGATTTCTCAGTTATTTTCAGAAAAAAAGGCCGTGACCCAATTATGAGGTCACGGTAAAGAACCGTGAACCCAATTTTGGTCTCACGTCAAATGGTCACAGTGAAAAATTGTGACTCTTTTATTTATTTTTGGTGTAGTGTGGTTACTATAATTAGAAAACCATTGTTTATAGATAAAATGACAACTAAAATAGAGATAATTACTTTTGTAAGAATTTGTGTAGAAATCAAAGTAATGAATCCTCTTCCTAATATTATAGTTTAGAAAAATTCAAATGGAAGCTTTATGGAACATAAAGTGGCATATGAATAGGTGCCTATTTCTTGTAAAAATTGTGGGGGTTTTGGACATGCATGTTGAAGCTAAATGTGTAAAGAAACAGGTGTCTCATAATCATAAATGGATAGTTAAGGAGCCTAAATTAATGAGTTGATTACTGGAGAAAGACTTATTGGCAGGATGGTGATTGAAGTAGCTAGGGTGCAACATTCTAACTTTGATTAGGGTACTAGAGTGTTGAAATCTTCTCATAAAATAGTAAATCTTAGTAGTAAGAGCGTTAGTCAATTGGTGATTAATTAGGAACAATTTTCTTGCTTCAATAAATGAGAAATAGGAAGAGTTTTAAACCAATGCTATGAGTATTTAGGAAGAAAGTGAGTAAGTAATAGATGTTGTGAGTGAAAAGAGTTTTATAGTGGATAGCATGAATTACAGATTATTAAAGATGCCAATAAGGAAAAAAATGATAGCCTAAGTAAGAAGGAATATCTTCTTAGACAAATGGATGGATCTATGGGATCAGGCGAAGTAATACATAAAATTGACCAAGTTAATCAATTACTATTATAACAAGTTTGGTTCAATGATCCAATTCGCAAGAGTGACAGACCTAAGAGGGATGTCTATAAATTTGTCTAACACAAATAAATATTTTCTTAGTTATTTATTTATTGTTTTTCTTTAGCTCCTTTAAAGATTTGGTTCTTGTTTCCTCTAGTAGTATTGTAAGTTTCTTTCTATATTAATTAGTAAGTTTATTTCCTTTTTAATATAATTCAAATGTTTCCTCTTTAGATTTAGAAAAAGAAAAAAAATAAGGGATACAAAATCACTCATCATAATTATGCTATATATTAAATTACGATACGTCCATAAATAATTAAGTAAAACTAACATATTGATTAAATGGTTACAAATATTTGATTAATTTAAAACTTTTCATGCATGACAAAACGATGAAAATGAGTTATTCAACGACGTAATTGATTAAGTATGAGTCTGAAAAAAGTTATGAGTGAGTGTAATTTCTTAATTTCTTAATCTTACACCAGTGTAAATTCAACCTTCCCCATATGTATATATATAGAGAGAGGGGGAGACTGGGAAAGATAGAGAAAAAGAAAGCGAGAGAGAGGGAGAGAGAAATGGGCATGTGGATACATGGAAAATGTAAAAAAATGGTGGTGATTAAAGAATTAACTGCTAGGATGGCACCACTAATTACCCAATTTAATGGAAAGTTGGAAAGATGTATTGTGAATTAAGAAAAATAGTGGTTGGCGATATGTTGTACTTGGCTCATCATTGTTCTGTTGATGGGCTTATCCGTACTGAACTTCGAGGATGCATACCAGTACACAGGGTGTTAAAGGTAAAGTTTGGCTATGGCGTGTTCCATACCAGTTTGGCCTAGTTAGGATCATACCGATACGCATTGTCCATGTTTTAACAGATGATGTTCTATCAAGTGGTGTACCGATATATATCCAAAGTCTTACCAATACGCAACAGCGACGCAAGCCTAGACCTATTAGGTTTCAAGTTATATCACTTGTATAAATAGATAAGTTTTATTCTATTTGTTGTATAATTGATTTAAGGTGTTTAGTCAAGAGTGTATATAGAGAAAACTAAGGTTTTTCGGATCTTATAAGAGGGATTTCTTGTGAAGGTTTCTAGCTAGAGTTTGAGAGGGTAAGCTCAATTTGGGATTTGTTCCATTGATCAATAAAAAAGTAAATTAAGTGTTAAGTTTCAAATTTCTTTTCATTAATAAAGTTCTCCCCTTTTATGTAGAAGATTTGGTTAGGGTACCCAATTTACGTCATGTTGTATTTTCTTGATTCTCTTTATGTTTATTTATCGTCTACTTTATTGTTCATTTATAGTTGCATATATATTGTGCATGTGGATTGTTTGGTTTTATTTATACTATTGCTAGTCAAAATTTCGCCCCCTTGTGTTCGTGGAAATTATCGAAAATGGTTTCTCGGGTTATAATTGTGGTTTGGGACTAAGTTAATTGCTCTCGTATACACCACACCATAAATGATTAAACCTAAATATTTGTCGGCTTCTGATATTGATACCATGGTCCCTGTTATTTTAGCCACACTCTTACCTTTTTAATGCAAATTTTTCCATCCTAATTGCATAAAAAGGACATATAAATTATTGTGAAATTTGAAATAATGGTTGACTTGTACAAATATTTCATAGCATTGACAAAAAATATTTTTAATTGCAGAATATAGGAAATAGGGTGTAATGGCCTCCTCCACAATTATATTCATGTCAAATACACCTTAACGTTCTATATTATATATAAGACTTCCTTCATAATTTGTTTTAATCACAAGACAATTTTCAATCATTGTGCATTAAAATTAAGGATGGTTCCCATTTTTTTGAATAATCACTTACTACAATCTTTTATTTCTTTACTGCTATAGGTAGTGACTAAGCCTTACTAATCACCTCTGTTGCCACTGCCCACCAGAGCTTTGGCGACAATTGCTAGAGCTCCGATCCATATTAACATTCAATGTTTTAGAAGAGAATTTAGTGATTAAAATTGTCTTAAGGAAATTATATGATGTGTAGCTTGTTCCTTAATCCAATAGTAACACTAAATTGGATTGGCTCTTTTGAGGGTTAATTAAAAAGATCTTTTTTTATTAAACTAAGCACCTGGGTACAACATGCAATAACATAAGCTAAATCTAATATGGGGGTTTCATCTATCCCTTTGAAATGAGATTTAACTTCTATCACAAATATTTAACACAAGAAAGATATTAAATAAAATTTCATTACTCAATTAAAATTCTAATCTTAATAAAATCCGAAAAGGAACTTACAAAATAATAATGAAAATTGTAATAAATAAAATCCCCCTTAAAAGTTAGAACTCTGGTTAAATGATTTTTCCAGCGAAGGTGTGTCTGGCTACTTCTCTCTATTTCTTCACATGTTTATCTATCTCTTGTGGTTGTCTGTTTAGAATGGGGGCTAAGGACCTCTATATATAAGTGTGAGGATTATGGTTTAAAGGAAAAATATGGAAGGCTTGAAAAAAGAATGAATTTAGATGGTGCGAGGAGCAAGAAAGTGGGTGGCCACTAAGGTTTGGAAGGGATGGGAAGTGCATGGCTAAGAGAAAAAATGAGAAAGACTTGTTTTCTTTTATGGATAATGGGCCAATGGGTTAATGGAGAATAATGGTTAAAGGCTCTCATAATTAATGGATGGGTCAATAAGGAAAATCTAAAGAGAGGGGGTTGAATGGGCTTATATTAATGGCTTATAAGATAAATGGTGGAGTGAGGACCCAAAAGAGAAGCTTTTGTACACTTTTTTACGATTGCTCACGGGCAGTGCATTTGGAGCCATTTTCACCATCGAGGTGCAATTATCTGAAGATTATTAAAACACGAAAGTTTTAGCCCTTCTAGTCTTCTTTCCAACCATATATAGCAAGCAAAATTCTGAGCATTAAGCGCAAAGTTATTATCAAAATATCAAAGTAGCACCAAAATCATCAAAAGCCGAATTCTTGCGCACTTTATTTTCAATGCAATGCTTCTGGGGTATAAAATATGGCATTTTTTAGTGTTTATCACCTATAACCCTATATATAGGGTCTGTCTATTGTAATGAATCATAACATAATTGAATATAATTATCTATCTTGATTCATAACTGCAAGCCTATATAAAGATATATAAAAAGTCATTAAGATTGCTCATGTAATTGCTACTATGTTGCCTAAAGATTTTGTTTGATAGCTTGATCTTCTTAACTCTAATTTCTCCATCCTAAATACTTTGAGATTTAGACATAATAAACCATCTTAAGAACCTAAATATACTCAGAAGAAACTCATACTTGATTTTAGCCCAAGTCAATATTTTGTTATCATTGCTGGTTTATCCTGTGATAGTTTTGTTTAATAAACAAACACGCCCACGTATAGTTGGGCAATGTCTAATAAGTCCATTTTTTGAAGAATACAAATAATTTATCACTGACTTTGAAAGATTGCAAAGTAGATCAAGATGCGCTAATACTAATCATGTAATATCCAATATCGTACTAGCATACCTGCACATATGCCAATTAAGTATAAATTATTATTCAACACCTCTATCATATTACTTGCATCATGTATTGTTTTGTTTCTTCTTATTAGTACTACCTGAAAATGATTGCAAATAGAAATGTAACACCTGGTAACAAATTACCTATGGTGGCTGCCAGAGTATAAGAACTATAATTGATGCCTACATATGCACATACTTGCAACAAACAAAAATTGCGACAAATTTATCTCATTTCAGTTTATTTAAATAACAAATTTATCATATTATCTATTCAAATGGATTAGGTGGTGTATTTGTATGAGCATATTACTACACAATGATAAATGTCAACACAGTAAAAGACTTAAAGATATGAATTAGTCTTTATAGTAGACAATGCAAATAAGGTTGCTATCACTTTGTTCATGCCTGCTTTGCCTAATGTTATCTTATCCACCCAAAGGCGGATTCAGGACTCTTGTAAAGGGTGGGCTAATGTAAAAGGTATGTGAGCCAATTTTAAATGAATGGGTTTGAACTTATAGAACTAACAAAAATTTTATTGTCGCAAGTTTAAAAAATAATGAGTATTCTATTACTAAATTGCTTATTCACCATTGTTTTAGCATTCATAAGATTTTTTTAGTACTACGCTCACTTTACTAAAATGCTTATTCATTGTTGTTTTGTCAATATTAATGACAAGTATTTAAAAATATTTTTTTACGATATGCTAATAAGTAGCAAACCAAATTTTATCATATAAAATTTCAATATTAAAAGAATTCAACATGTGAACTTAGCATGATTGATATTTACTTAAAGTTAATCACAAAGTTAACTTAAATTAATCTATGATTAATCATATATGTCTAAAATAAAAATGGAAGTCAAAAAAAAGTACTACTAAAAAGAAGAGACATGGGATTTGAACTCATAACCACCTATTATTATATAGAGGCACCTTATCACTTGAACTATAAACCAATAACATGTCTATTAGCTTTCGTGGGTTATATATTTCTTTTGTTGATCTACCCTGCATTAACTCTCTAATTAATACCGCTAAGGAAAAAAAAACCTTAGAATGGGCGGCAATACAACTCCCCACACTTTGCAATAACTATGGCTACAAAAGGCATTGCATCTTTTATGCAAAACTAGACTGTAACTCCATCTTCTCCCCCTACAAAATACTCTTCCAGAATTACAAAGAGGAAATACGCTTGATTCCCATAAATAAACCCATATCTTGTTTCCTCAAGCCCGAAAACACATAAAGATCCAAAATTCGGCTTTATGGAATTTCTACAAACACTTGGGTGTGCAGAAAAATTTAACCATGATCTTATTGTTATAATATATTAGTTGTATATTATATTTCCTTATTGTATTGGGTTTCCTTATTCTTCTCAATCCCTTATTATAAACATAAGGTCCCCCTTCATCAATTCATATGAAGCAAAAATACAAATCTATCTTTTACTCTCAATTTGGTATCAGATGGACATAAATCCACCTATAAAAAACCCTAGCCACCATTGATTAAAAAAAAAAAAACGAAGAAGAAAACCCTCAAATCAAAATCTACAAAATCAAACCACTAAGCCACCATTCTTTTACAATAAAAAACCACCACTACCATCCATTCAAGAAAATAATCTTAGCCCTAATCCTAAAACCTACCCACTGTTAATCATTACCACCTTTACCACTAATTATATACCAATCAACCGTGGGCATATTCAATATTCAGTCTTTTTTATTAACCTTCTAACTATCATCATCACCATTTAAACAACATTTGTAGCCACCATTATCATCAACATCTATTATCATACCACTTCTCATGCATCAACCATTACCATATACCTACTGCTCATCAAACAGAAACCATCCTTCATTGTGGTACATACAAACCCTATTACTAATTTAAAACAAAGCTCAAAACTATTGCCACACTCATCATCTAAATCATATCTCTAAGTTGATTCCACAGCCATAAAAAAAACTCCAAAATAGTACCAAAACGTGCCTCACTCGCGGCGTGTTGATTTTCATCGCCGCTTTAGCTTTCATGCTCAATAGCCAAATGCAAGTCCTTATTCTCCCCTCACGTTCCAAGCATGCTAAATATCACTAGCTTCACTTGGGACTAAACTCAGGCATTCCACGCGTCTCATCCACTCGTGCCATTAACTGTCGGTTATACTAAATTAGTTCACTCAGTATTCTTTGAACAGTTTAGCTAATTTTTGACTCGTTCTTGACCAACTTAAACTAGTTCCTAGGGTTTTTGACTATTTTGTTATTAAATTTCGCCTTCGTTTTGCTAAAATTGGCCTAGATTTACTAAAACAATTTAATTACATTTTTTTAGCATATTCACCTCAATCTTGAACGGTTCTTAGTCAACTTGAATCAGTTCCCTATCTTTTACAAGTTCAATTACAAAGCCTCATAATGGATGCAATCACATCTTACATTAGCAAAACCAAAGAAACCAAATTGTGACTCATAATTTCAAAATTGTGGCTCACAATTTCAAAATCGTGGAAATAATTCAAAGTATCCTCCTTGTTCAATATGCAGACAAACTGGGCATTCAAAGAGAATGTGTTTTGAATTTATTAGTTTTCCAGACTAGTGGGATCATTCTTTAAACCATCACTTAACCAAAACAAACAAGGATCATGAAATACGGGGTTTGGGACTGCTTACAACCACAAATAAACCTGAAAAGGCTTTAAATTATGTATTTGTTTTGAATAATACATGGATAATTGATTATGGCGCCAATACTCATATAACATTCGATTCTAGACATGTTACTCATTTTACCCCCATCCAAAAAAAATATTTGCATGGTCAATGGTGAACCGATCCCCATTATTAGTAAATGGTTCGTCCTTCTATCAGATAGCTTGAATTTAGGCTTTGTGTTAATAGTACCCTCATTACAATATAATTTATTATCTGCTGCTCAGATTGCTAATGTTTTAAAATGTATTGTTATTTTTGGCCTTTCCATTATGTTTTTAAGGATATTCAAACAAAGATGATAATCGATTATGAAGTTAAGCAATAAAAATTGAACTACTTAAATTTGGTATTAAAGAGCACGATTCAATTACACTAGAAGTGAAATAAGTTCTTTGTTTCAGAGATTCCACAAACAAATCAATACACAATACAATGCTACAATTCAGGTGCTTCAAAGAGATAGTGGCAATCAATACATAAGTAGAGAATTGCAAGAGTACTTCAAGAATTATGAAATTATTCATCACAAAATTTGCCCATATACGCCTAAGTAAAATGGTGTTGCAGAAAGGGAGAACATGCATTTGTTAGAAGTAGTATATGCCTCGCTGCTTGGGGCCAATGCTCTCTTGTCTTATTGGGGAAAATCATTTTCCTCTACAATTTATTTGATTAACTGTGTTTCATCAACGGTTCTTGATTTTCAAACACCATTTGTTGTCTACAACAAAACTGTATTGGCTCATACAATGCCAAATTTCCCCCCACGTATATTTTGATGCATTCCATTTGTTCATTTGCCTAAAGAACAACGAAACAAATTAGAATTATGTGTTTTAAAATGTGTATTTGTGGATTGCTCATTCTCTCAGAAAGTTTATAGGTGCTATCATCCTCACACTCGAAAAATATATGTGACGATGGATGTTGTTTTTCATGAAAAAGATATGCATTTTTGTCAAACTAAGCTTTAGGGGGAGCATCGTAGTGAAGTTCAAGCCTTTGATTTTGGTTGTGGTGATGAGGATAAGATAATTCAACTCAAGGTATCTCTACATTCAACCTCATAACTACCTAGCTACCCAATCCACTAAGTCCACCGCTGGATTTGCCACAATCCTTAAGCTATTCACCAAGTTCATCGCTGGATTCGCCATAAATCTCAAGCTCTCCATCGTCAACACTGCTAACCGAAATGATGCCAGCGCCTGATACAAATAACCAATTGTCGCCCTCAGACATGTTTGGATTTGAATATTAGGCATCTCCTCCAGATCCCCAGGTATTGTTGTGAATATTTTATATACTCACAAGTGCACGAATCGGTATTTAGTATAGGTTAGGTAAGTGCGAGGTCGAACCCCATGGACTTGACGAATGAAACATACATCTCACTCACTAATTTTAATTAATTCCTAATCTAGCTTAAAAATTTAGTGGAATAATTTATCAACTAAAAATACGAATAAATTAATAAAATACTAGTAAAATAATCAATTAATAAAGCACTAGGGTGTTGGAGTCATATATTTGATATCATGTTTCTAATATTCATGCCCAATGAACTATACTCTTTGTCTCGCACTAATTTGGTCTCTCGATTCTATTAAATGCGGAAAATAAAATCAATTAAACCCAATTAATTTATAAAGTATAATTATTAATCCTTCCACAGCCAAACGTATGTATAAGATCAAAACATTCACTATATTCGTCAAAATACACCATATATCTGCTCTCAACAAATCATAAGGTGAATCCAAAAAATCATAATGAGAATCCAATCTTATTTTTATCAATTAAAATAGGCATCTAATAGGAAGAATTGTATTTAACATTTAAAGCACTAAATTAGTATAGTCAATTAGCATGAATACGTGCAAGGGAATCAATAAAATATACTCATTCTCAATCCTAAAAAATAATCTAGCCTAACATGCATGTAATTGAAATACAAAACATAATTAAATACTACATAAATGAATAAATTAAATACTTGGATACACGCAAATAAATTGAAGAAGAAAAATCTGATAATTATATAAAGCAATCCACTCCGAATTAAATCAAAGTGCTACTTCGTAATGCTCGAAAAGAAAAACTATAAAATAAAAATTGTTTTGTTGCTATCGAATTAAAAGAAAAAATTGTTGTACACGATTATCGAAGGAAAAAACTAAAAGCTACAACTGCTTCTTTATCGAAAGGGGAGAAAGAAAAGAAAAGAAAAAAAATAATAATAAAGGTTGTTGTTGTTAATTGAAGCGCATGGCCTCCTTTTATAAATGATATCGGGTGCTACAGTGCTATATGAGTTTGCACATGGGCTTGACTTGGAGAATGAATATATTAGACTAATGGGCTAATTCTTTAAATTGCTGGATATGGGCTTGGGAGCTGGCAGTAGGCTGGGCAAGTGGGCTTGGCCCATTACTTACAAAAATTCCATCTTCATTAGACAAACACATTTTCGAAGGACTTTAATTTTTTAGCACACTAATCGTATTTTGGCCATAACATTGCGCTCCGAACTCCGATTGATGTAAGGTTTTTTCCCATACATAGCTAACTCAAATATCTAGAACTTTCATTTCCGGAGTTTTGTTCAAATTCTGTTCGGATTAGTGCCAGAATTTTCTTGAATACAAGCGTTGAGCGCAACTAATTTTTTCTTCATTTGAAAACTTCTCGATTTTACTCCAAACACCTGAAAAGCTCCAAAACCACAACAAATGTAATAACATATGCTCTCCAAGGTATATATTAGTGGACTACAATGTACCAATTTCTTGATACATCAGGTATCTTTTCCTGATCCTCCTAGAAAATGACTCTCTAACCAAACCAATAGAAGTGTACCTAAACCAACATATAAACCTAATATCACTAGTAAGGCCAACTATCCCATGAGCAACTATGTTCCTTATGATAAATTGTCTGAATTGAATAAGTCATTTGTGAATCATTTATCTTCTATATTTATTCATAATAATGTGCATGAAGCCTTGGATGATCCGAAATGGAAAGCAGCAATGGAAAAGGAAATAAAATCCTTAAAAAAAAGAGGAACATGGGATATAATTAAATTGTCAATAGGGAAAAACATGTAGGTTGCAACTGGGTGTATACTGTGAAACAGAAGGCAGATAAAACTATTGAAATATTTAAACAATACTAGTAGCGAAATCCTACACACAGACACATAGGATCAATTATTTGGAGACATTTGCACTATTGACAAAAATTAACATTGTGCGAGTCTTGTTTCTTTGGTAGCAAATATGGATTGGCTATTACAACAGTTTAATGTAAAAAATGCATTCTTACATACAAAATTGGAAAATAAGGTATACATGGAGCTCCCACCAGGGTATGATGTTCACGTGGAGCATAGAACCATAGTATGCAAGTTGAAAAAGTCTTTGTATGGCAGTCTCAAAGAGCTTGGTTTAAGAGATTCGCTAGATTAATGAGAAGATTTGCTTATAAACAGAGTAATTATGATTATACATTATTCTTAACGAAGTATCATAAGAAGATTACATCACTCATTGTTTATGTTGATGACATGGTCGTCACCAAGAATGACCCACGTGAATGGGAAGCACTGGAAATTTATATATTTTAAAAGTTCGAGATGAAAGATCTTGGCGAATTAAAGTATTTCATGGGAATTGAGGTGTCCAAATCTTCAAAGGGCATCTTCCTATCTCAGAGAAAGTATGCATTAGATTTACTAAGTGAGACTGGAATGTATGCTTGCTAAGGCATCAGATACACCCATGGAAGAATATTTAAAGTTGAAAATTGAAACCGATCAATAAAGGGCGTTATCAGAGATTGGTGGGAAGATTGATGTACTTATCACATATCAGACCCGATATTTCTTATACATTGCGTATAGTAAGTCAGTTCATGCATAATCCATAGAGAGAAGCATATGAGGGCCGTTATGAAGTTCATTAGTTATTTAAAGGCAACTGCAAGAAAAGAGATTTTATTTATAACGAACAATGATTTTTTTAAAGTTGAAGGATATATATATATATATACTAATGCAAATTAAGCTAGAAATATAAGCGATATACAATCTATATTCAAGATATTTTACGTTTATTGGTGGGAATCTCATCACTTGGTGGAGTAAGAAACATAATGTAGTTTCTTGTTCGAGTGCTGAAGCAAAATATCGGGGAATGGCAGTAGGAGTCCAAGAATTATTATGTTCTAAAATTGCTATTGACTAATCTAGGCAAGAGAACTTATGATGTTATACCCTGATAACGAGGCAGGGATGTGATATTACTCAGAATCCAATTTAACATGATTAAACAAAGCATACGGAAGTGGGTTGATTATTTATTAAAGACAGATTGGAAGAAAATATAGTTGCAGCGCCTCATATCTGCTCGGAAGATCAACTGGCCAATATAATCACTAAGGTTGTATCCAACATAATATTTTTCAGGTTGATCAGCAAGTTATGCATGTTTGATATATATGAACCAACTTAAGGGAGAGTGTTATAATATATTAATTGTATATAATATTTTCTTATTGTATAAGGTTTTCTTATTTTTCTCAATCTTCTTATCATAAACATAACCCTTACAAATAGAATCCCCTTTACAAATTAATATGAATCATAAATACAAATCTCTTTTACTCTCGATAGTTGTCCAATCAAACTAAATTAAAATTAAAATCAACAATGAGCCAATGACTTCTCACGTGCAATGTTAAAACCCTCACACAAGCTTAATCTCAAGCTTAAACCCACAAGAAAAATTATTGTTCAATGTAGACCCCGTTATGGCTAGCGGAGATCCCAAGTAACGTGTTGTCATGGGAATCCACTAAATAACTTTATCTCCTTAAATTAAAAGGAAATGGGTAAAGATAAGTTTTCCCTTCTTTTTCCCATTTTGGAGCGAAATAGCTTTTCAACTAGGTAGCCAATAGAACAGAGAAAGCTATAAGCACCATTTATCTTCTTGCCTTTTTCAGCATTGGATTTTGATGCAAGGATGGAGAAACTGCCATTCTTATGCGTTTGATTAGTTCATATGGTAAAAATTATTTGAATAGAATTGTTCAGTATGGAAATTTTTGTATTGCTTGCAAAAGATTTTAAGCTAGCAAAAATAGAAATTAAACATGCTTTCTAACACTCTACTTCATGTGTCACTCTCGCATAGTCGTATGTATATGGAGAGACAAACCAAAATGCACCCAAATACACGTGCAATACTAATGCAAATGCACAGAGGAAAACAAATACAAATATAAAGGGCGCGGCTCAAACCTAATCATGCGATTTTGTAAACAACTAGAAGTCTAATAAATTGATTACATATTAAGAATCGTCTCTTCCAAAAGTTTGTACTACATGAAGTATTGAATTACATGAAAAAGGGGAAAAATAGTTATATTGTATAGTTCCAACCCATGCCAATTAATTTTAATTAATAACAAAATTTAATTTATTATTTATTATTTATTATTCCTTGTTTTGAATTATAATGACGGGTTCCAAATCTTGACTTCTTTTCATCTTGACCCATATTACCAAGCAGTGTTACCATTGCACTATAAAATAATTGAATATTTTTAAAAAAATTGAGATATTAATTATCTTTCAGAGAAGAATTAATTAAATTAATGATAAATATATTCTATCTTTTCTTGAAAAAAAAATATATAATCAAAGATTCCTCAATGGCCTATAATTGCACGCAAG